>JZLH01S0032257.1:3350-18090 GCA_001188425.1 Eucidaris tribuloides
GGACTTCGAGCATGGATTCTTCATCTAGGATGTCCAGTGCATCGAATTCATCCCAGTTTTCTGCTACTGATAGACCACATTCTTTCCGCCAGTCCATCCAGCCGGGGATGCCGTGTTCCCGAGCACGTTGGACATTGATGGCAAACAGATCGAGACCAAACCTGAAATATTGAGAAAATATGAAGAATTTGATAGAAAAACGAGCTAAAATAATTTGGATGGAAATTTCATATTTTTCAGATGCATTATTTATGTACTCTTCCCAGGAAAAAAAAAACTGTTACTTTGGAGAAACGAACCTTCGGAATAACTACCTGCAACCGAAAATTATATGTCTTTCATAATCAGCCAACACGTGCGGTTTTAAGCTGCTGGAGACTCGGAGACTAAGTACGAATTAACTCGTGTTGGAGTCTATAGAAAATGCGTGTTGTAGTGAAAACAAATCGTCTCCAACGGATTAATATCTTACCCGTTTAAAGATGCTATCAGATGTTCCGGGGCGGTCCCCCCCCCCTCATTTTTTGAAAGTAATGAAAATAACAAGGATTTTACCGTCTTTCGAAAATTTTGACCCCCCCCCCCATTGTTCTTTATGTAGCTAGTGAAAAATTGGCGGGCAAAAATGCTTTTGGTCGTCGTCGACCCCTGCCCTCACTTGTCGGATGCTGTTTGGCTTGTAATTTGCCTAGAGAATTTTTTGGCAGGCAAAGTTTTCACGACAGATTTTTCGCCCCTCCTACGAATTTACCATGACGCCGCCTCTGCAGATGTATGAATGAGAACATAAAAGATTAAAAACTAATTCTGTTACCATGCAAGCTATCAAACTATTCTACGTTTTCCTACTTCTCTTCTACACTTTCTGACCTGTGTTCTTCCTGATTTTTTTTTAACCTGGTTCTGATTGAAAGCCTGTATGAGATGAGAATTATATCGTTTTTCATGTAAACACAACAAAAAAAGTAACTACCCCTTTTTCAAAATACCATAACTTTGTAAAGAGACGGTTTTGAGCAATATAATTTGGTGAAAATGTGACTGCATTAATTGACTAAATCCTGTGCGAAAATGTGAGTGATCCGTCGGGTCATGCATGAGTAATTGCGTATTAAAGGCAAAAATGTCACTTTTCAATAGTCACAAGGGCCATTTTTAGGGATTTGTGATGCAGGATTTTGACAAATTCTGTTTGTGTTGAACGATTAAGTATTATTTATGTTAATCATCTATCGTTTGACCCCCTCAGTGCTCTTTTAAAACTTTTCGCACATTTTACGCTTCAGTGAGATCAATTTAAAGATATCCATGCTTTCTCAATTTTGAAATTGTAAAATCCATTAAGTTTATTGAAAAAATTGAAAACTGAAATTTTTTCAGCAAAATATACATGAGAGGTTGTAACCATGTCATGGTTCAGTGAGCACACTTTATAAATAAAGCAAAAAATACCATTATTTACCATTATTTTGGCATAAGAGATGACTCCTGTGACTTTTGAAAAGTGCCATTTTTGCCTTTAATGCATGCTTACTCATGCATGGCTCGATGGATTAATCTTTTTTCCCCCAGATGTTAGTCAATGAGTTTAGAAATGTTCCTGACAAATTAATTGCTCAAACTTATTTTGTTAAAAAATCATGATAGTTTGAAAAAGGGGGTAGTTATTTTTTTTTTTGTTGGATGTAGAATGTCTGCTGGAAATGATTAAATGTTTTCCTGCTATAACACAAAACATGGTACACTCACTCTTCCGTCTTGTTGAAGAAAAGTTTGCCGATAAGAGTGGACTCGAAGATTCGGTCTACAGTGTCGACGGGTTGTTGAATTGTGCCCAGAATTATGCCGTTTACTCCATTCTACAATGAAGAGAATAAAGATAAAAAAAAATTGCAGCAATAAATAATGAATATATTTCATACATTTCGCAGAAGTCACGAATTTCTGTTTAACACAGTTGGCCTGTAAGTCATCAAAGACAAATAAAAAGATGCAGAATAAATTTGCTGTTCATCTCTGTATTAAACGTCAGTAGGGTTCAGGTTCGAATCCTGTTGGGTCGCTCTTTTTCTAAGTCATTACAAAATATCAGATCAAGCATTTGATCTTATTTATTATTAATTTGATAACACAGAGATGAACAGCAAATTTATTCTGCCTCTTAAAGGCCCACTGTCAAGGGTCAACTCAATCACAGAGAGGATGACACTAGTCTTGGAATACAGCCACATATTCACGAACATGGACTGTTGCAGTGCCATGGTGTACAGATTGTGGGAGAAAAACAAATGTTGTATTTTTTCCACACTGTCATACTGTTTCCGTTGCATTATGGGTGTCATTAGTGCATCCTTTTTCTGATTTTAGTAAAAAAAAACAAGGGGCGTTTTTATCCTGTCATGACAGTGGGCCTTTAAATTCTCTCCGCAAACCTTTCATTAAAGGTATTGGCTAACATTTACCACAGTTAAAAAAATCTGAGCCGCATGATTCCCCATGCTACCAGTGTCTTTGATGAGGTCTAAAAATGAAGCCCTGAAAAAATTGTATTTCAAAATGATTATTTAGTGCTTTAAAAAAGTAAAAATCGTAAGTTGACCAGATTCATTTGCCCATTTCCTCCCATAGACTTACTGTGTGTACACCTAGGTTAATAAAACTCGCCCCGAGTTTTATTGTTTATTAATGTATAACTTGCCATTGGCAGTGTAACTTTCCAAACTTTTGTATTCTAGGGTGTTTATTTGTCCATTTGAACACTACTATGTAGCTCAGATGTCAAAGTTTGACAATTTTTTAAATTGAAGCTCCACAATGTTAGCCTATCACTTTAAGTAATACAAATAAAAAGGTATAAAAACAAGTGGTTACCTTTTCGGTATCGTAAAGAGGTTCAGCATTGAAAAAGATATCGACAAGTTGTAGAGATTCCAGTGGTTCGTGGTCGTTGTCTACTCGTTGCAACTCGTTTTGCACCTACAATAAAAAATGAACAAGAAAAATCCCGATCTCGATCATGTCGAATTGTTACGAGATGGTGTTATGTGCAACATTTCACCTTGGTGGAGGGAAATCAAAAAGGTTGCCGCCAATCTGCTGCGGTACCGCCGCGGATCCGCACTCTTAAACAATCCCGGGCCAAATTGACCCAGGAAAAGTGTCCGTTTGGGGTCACACACTGAAAAAAGGGTCAGTTTTAATCACTTTCCTCGTCAAGTTTGACCAACATCCTGGTCAACCTGACCCAGAATGTGTCTGAACTTTACCCTTTTCCAATGATGGGGTTCGTGCTGGCTCTTTCAGGGTGCAAATAAATGTGGAAAGCAAACTGCAAACGGGGGGGGGGGGGCTGTGGTTCGCGCTTACCCCAAGAACCCCTTCTTCTAGCTGGCCTCTTATAGATAGGTTTGCGACGGGAGGCTGGAAAGCTCATAGGCTGACTAAGAAAGAATTATGATACAGCAATGAATCTATCATGTATTGAATTCAACCTTTTGTGATACTAACTGCATTGTTTCTCTTCAGGTATCTTTTCTATTTTTATGTTAGAAATTAATTTTCATTGGTAGTTCTGTTTTAAAAATGGTCATTTTTGGCAGATTTTCTATGGCGAAGACTTGCCCTTCCAGACTGGGATCAGCTTTCTGAACTCTTTCCAGGCTAGTTTGAGATTCTTTCCGGTTTTTCTGGCACATTTTAAACCAATAACTAAAGGAAGTTGCCAGGGAAGTTGCATTCTCAACCATCAACAGTGATAACCACATTGGCGTGGATCCTTAAGCATTTCAAGCACTTAAAACGGTGTTCCATATTATCTGGGAATGCAAGTCATGTGCCATCAAATATCCCTGCTGGAGAGAACACAGTGTCCCACAGTGTGTTCACAGTGTGTTCACAGTGTGTTCACAGTGTGTTCACATAGTCTTCTATGTGAAAACGCCCGAATTTAATATATAGTGTGAAGATGACTTTACACTGTAGTGAGGTTTTTCACAAAGTGTTCACATAGAGATACTCTGTTCCACACTGTGAATTGATAATTCACAATGTTAAAACGCTTGAATTTAACACTGTGAAGAGATTTCACGCTGTGTTCACAATGTGTTCACACTGTGTTTCACATTGTGTTTCACACTGTGGGACACTGTGTTTTTTCCATCAGGGATCTGCCAACAATTACCATTTGTATTGGAAAAGAAACAATGCAGTTATTATCAGAAAAGTTTGGGTTTATTGCAAGACTTGTTTTGTTGCTGTAGCACAATTCCTTCTTAGTAGCCTATGAACATTTCCCAGGGGGCCCACTCAGATATATTTGTGTACACATGCGCGTCCAAGAAAACGCGTAACTTGAAAAGGGTGAAAGGGATGATGCCCTGCTCGTAATGCATATACGTTCAATGCCGTCCGCTTGCGTTGCAATAGAATCGTGGAGCTGCGAACAGAATTGCCGTTGAGGGTAGGGCCGTTGACAGTTGGGTTCAGTTCGCCTTTCTTCGGGTGAATGCGTGCTGCATAGGGAAATGCACTCAATTCGTGCGCGCTCGTTTTTTCGAACGTATACGGGCATTCCAGAATATTACCCGAGCCGGACCACCTCCATAGCATCACGATATGCGACTTCTCGGTCCCTTTAAGTGGTCTTTAAACGCTGATTTTCCACAAAAGGGGTACGTACCTGTTTAGGGGGTTAGTATTCATGAGAAACCGCGCAAAATCATCGTTACGGGTACTTGTTTATGGAAGTATGAAACCTGTCATCCCCCCCCCCTTTCCGGGAAACATTTCAGCCTCCGGTTGTATGTTTTCACATACCTCGCTATGTCCAAGTCGGTAGGCCACGGTGGCAAACACATTGGAGATCGTGGCATCGACGGTGTCGTCGTAAGCAGGATGCCTGTTCTTGCCCTTCTTGATTTTGAGGTTATACTTCGATACCTGCTCTTGACCCAACAGAGCTGGAAGGTACTCGTTGTAGATGACGTGCTGCCAAATGGCGCCGACGATTCTGCAAATCGATTTAAAAGAAGACAAAAATGAGATTATTTGTTTATTCATGTTGACAAAATTATTTGATAGGGGAGGGGTGAGGGAGTATTTTGTTGCAGAGATACTCAACCCTCGGCCTTTCGGCTTTGCACCGAGTCCCGTTCATTATGATTTTTCAATAATTGAATGAATGTGTACTTCTTCCTCTGTAGATGGCAATTCTACTTACTTGCCACATGAGAACAAACTTGTTATTGACTTTGTTACTGAATTTTCACAAAGTATCATTTTTTGATTACAAAGTTACCCACGAATATAGGATTGAAGTGTTTATTGTTTGTTTGTTTTCATATCAGACATTGTAAAAGAAAAAAAAAGTTCGTTGTAGAACCAGAATGACCAGAACTATTTTTGGGTGCTAATGAGAACCTTTGGGATCAACAAAAGGTTCTCTTATCACCCCTGTTTTGAACAAAATGTTTCTCATACGAAATTTTTCTACATGAAAATTGGTCTGACAATAACTACTCAGGTTTTCTGCTATTGAAACAGAATTGAGATTTTTTTTGAGAACTGTGTTTTTCCTCAGAGTGTAGTTTACGAACGTTGGGAGAGATGCGTATGTTCGCCCCCCCCCCTCCCCACGGGTTCGCTCCACTCGTGATTGATACACTAACAACCAACACTAACTTGCGTGCTTCTTGATAGATCTTCTCCTGGCCGTCTGCTTCATCTTCCCAGTGGGGGTTCTCTGCCTTCAAATCCGCCACCAGCTTGTTGTGTAGACGGACAAACACGGTGTGCAGCGCCGTCAGTACAGGCTGCTCCGCCGCCCTCTCGTCCCCTGCCAGTCCGCATTCTATCAGACCTTCAGTGACGTTGGCGCACAACGTCAGATGGTCATCGTGAGGCAGTTGCGGTTTCAAATCAGCCGATTGTTGGAAAACGCGCAGAGTGGCATCATCTTATGAACGAAATAAATCACCGGTAAATTATTGTGAGTTTCATCATGTTCAAAAGGTCAGTTATCAGCATCCTTATATACGGTTTTTTTTTCCAAACACTGTGGTCGCGCATTTCCACTTTCTACTATAGATGCATGCTAATTATCTATGGATCATACATTGATAATAAGCGAGTATAGTATGTGTCAGTTAAAATGTGACACACTTTAATTTGATACAAATTTGCCTGTTTGACTTTTTGTCTATGTTTGTTGGAAGCCATTTCAAATTTAGAGTCCCTTTTCTCTTCCACCATTCAAGAGAAATCTCCGAGTTGATTATGTCATTACGCGTAGACTTCGCTGCATGATATGTATTTTGGCACCATGAGTTTTTTGGGATTTTTTTTTGCCGAAAGGCCATGCATAGTACCCCCAAATGAACTCACGTGATTCTCAAAGAGTATTGGCACCCAAATAGAATGTTCTTGGCTCTCCTTCGGCTGTTACCTTAAGCGTCCTCAAAGAACAATTAAGGTTGCAAGAAGCTGCAAGTCAGTACTTGGGCTGTTCATCTGGAGAGCCCATTAGAAGGTTTTCCGAAAGGGGCATAACATATGTTGGTTCAACGAGGTATGACAAAAGAAGAGAGGAGACTGTGACAGCCACACCTATACGAAGCAATGTGCCCCTTTCTTGGACAGTTGTGTGGCACTACCCTGCTACGTCACCCCGTCACGATACTAGGGGTGGCAAAAACATGGAGCGCGGAATCAATTTGACGTTCCAGGTTCAGTTGGGCCTGAGGATCCAACCGAGTGTTTCAAGCTTTTCCAGGAGGCTTATGGAGAAAATGCAATGTCGCTGGTAGAATCTTTTTCATAATCCCCGTGGAGAAGCTCAAGACACCCGGTTGGGCTAGCCGAACGGAAAAGGGGAATTTGAAATTGATTCCACGCTCTATGTTTGTGCCACCTCTATTTTCGTAACGAGGCGAAGAAGCAGGGCCGAACGTGCCACACAACAAACAGAGGAAGGGGCACAGAGTGAGACGAGTGAACGATATTCTACAGAATGTTGATGAGATGTTGTGCACGACAGTGACATGGGCGGTTGGTTGATTGATATTGCGTCATAGGCGTGGCTGTCACAGTCTTATTTTTTGTCACACCTAAATAGGGAGCTGAGGTAGTACACAATAATGTGCAGGCTTGACGTGGGTCCAATGATCACGAGGTAATGTGTGAAGTCGATTGAGACAGCGTTTATGTAGTGATACAAGACTATAAACCCTCACCTTTACCTTTACCTTTACCTTTTACCTGAAACCGTGTGACGTTCTCCGACATCACAAGACCCCTTACGGAACACTCTCATCAACGGCTTAAGATGGCGTCACACTGTTCCGAAATTGACACAAGATGGCCACACGGGTATTTTTTTCGCGCGAAGCTGGCCCGAAAAGGATCGACAAAGAGAATAAACATCCGAAGCTACTAATGCCTAGGAGGCCACACGATCACGACGATGTCTTTAGATGCCATCACGAATGACCCGACGTTTATACGATCAGAGCAGAATTTGAACATATCCTTAATCGTGTGTCCAACTTCCAGACAGTGTGACGCCTGCATTATACTTGTGGGACACGAACATGTAAATATTTCTGGTAAGAATCTTTTTAAAAAAAAATGTCAGGGCCTAAACCCCGTCTATATCCACGCGAGAGTACATTACAAATGAATGGTACGTGGTCTCAAATGACGTCGGAGACTTACGTTCATTATCTCTTAGGTCTTTGGCGTGTTCCTCGGTCGACCCGTAGACCTGAGAAGCGTCCATGTAAGAAGTGACAATGCTGAGATGCTCTCGGGGACCTTCCGTGCAGTTGATGGCTGGGACTCCCAGAGATCGTATGATCTGCATGCACTCGTCGTCCTCGCCGTACAACGGGTCATTTTCGGTGTTGAGCATGATTGAATCGCATGTTGATGAAGGCGAACCGCTGCAGTTGGCACAGGAGACTTGGGGAAGATAAACAGAATAAGATTATGGTCAATCATACATGTATATAAATTTGCTGCACCGTTAAATTTCCATTACTCGATCACGATGTATTGTGTTTGTATTTTCTAAATCCATTTGAACACGATATTCGATACATGTACATACATGCGTGTATACAAACTGACAAAGACAGATAAAAACGATAAAATATAGAAAATAAGTGCATGGATGGACAGATAGGTAAAAAGATAGATTGTAGAAGGTAGATATACTAGTAGTTGGAATAACTATTAAGCACATTTAATAACGTATTTTTCCCACTTCTATATAATAATCGCAATTGTGAATAATTCTGGTCACTTTGGTGACTTTTATAAACAATCTGAACTTTGAAATATTGCAATCAGTGGCATAAAATGTGAGGGGGTGTGATGAACTTTTTAACATCATCTTTCAAAGAGAAAGTTTCGCGATTATGCAGAATAAAAATCTGCATGTAAGTCTTAAAAATGGAGACTTGGTTATTACCCTAATCTGGTGTTTGTATCAAACAGCATCACTCATGAAAGTGAGAAGTTCGTGCTGGACCCTATCTCACATTCCCAACATCGAAAAATCGGGCTCAGGATGAGCACAGCCATCAGTCCACGCACAGTTCCCTTTCGCCGATGTTTTACTTTGGGGAAAGCTTACTGGGATTAAGTTTGCTGTGGACCTAGATTTTTATCTTTAGGGCATGTCTGCCCTTCCTATTTACTTTGACACCTTTATAACTTGATCAAAAAATCATCAAGGAAAAATGATCTATTCAGTGCTGGTACTCTTGAATGTGGTGAAAACTTTACCACTTCAATTCTGGATAGCAGACGAAGAGTTGAAGTGGCAAGAATTCATTCAATCAACAGATGTGACTCACAGGAGCAAGAAAGTCTGGAAAACAATTCGAACCCTTGAAAACGACTACACACAATCTCAACCAAGGCCTGAAGTTACTGCTGATCAAGTCGCCCACCAACTCCTTGTAAATGGTCAGGGTAACAACCCTACCCATCATCCGAAAAAAGCCAAACTGCCCCATAATGCTGAGACAGCTTCTCAAGGGACCTCTGACTTTTCCAGACCTTTCAGCATGAATGATTTGTATGAGCAATGAAGAGTAACTGCAGCTGGACTTGATGATATCTTCTGTGAGTAGATCAAACATCTTGGGTCAGTTGCACTCTAGAGGCTGCTCGACATGCTGAGCGAATGTGTGAGTGACAACACCATCCCAAAGCTGTGGAGGAAACCAGGGTAGTCGCTTGACTCAAACCAGGCACAAATATTCAGCCGGCCCAAGGAGTACAGAACTATCTCCCTGCTCTGCCACACGTACAAGCTCTTTGGAGGACTCTTACATAACTGTATTGCTCCCTTTCCAGATGAATTGCTCATTCCTGAGAAGGCAAGAGTCAGACAAGGAAAGTTCTGCGCTGGCCAACTGTTGAAGCTCACACAGTACATCAAGGATGGGTTCGACGAAGGGCTGACAACTGGTGCAGCTTTTTTTACCTCTCTTCAGCTTACGATACAGTGAACCATAGGATTCTCACAAGGAAAGGCTTTAATTGAGATGACTAAGGACTTGAAATTGACGCAACTGATTTAGAACCTGCTTTCTTTTTTCAGATGGCGGAATCAGAAAAACGGTCTCCCTCAAAGAAGCGGGCTTGCCCCACTCGTTTTCAGGATCTACTAACGACCAACCAATCCATCCGAGTACAACGAGTTACTTGTATGCTGATGATCTTGGCATTGCCTCACAGAAGAAATCCTTCGTAGAGGTGGAAAAATCCGTCAGTGATGCTTTGGCAGGTCTAACCTCTTACTATGCTGCAAATCACATCGGGCAATTCCTGAGAAAACTCATTTTAGCGTCTTGAACCTTAGGAATAGGGATGCTGATCGACAACTGAGGGTTAGATGGTATAAAAACAAATGGCTAAAATACAACAATAAACCAATCTACCTCGGGTCACAGTAGATCGCTCCCTCATATACAAGGACCACATCACCAAGACAAAGGCAAAAGCTGGAGCAAGGAATGGCAAGAAGTCTCCATCACTCTACAATCATGAACTCGCCGAAAAGAGACTAAAATCTAACCACAGTTGTTTTTTTTTCATTCAACTGGCTGCGTCCCTTGATGGCTTCGCCAATAGACGAAGGATGGCCCTACGGACGATTCACCTCCAGTCAGCGTCACATAAAGTTTCTTATGGACCAAGTGAATCACTTCCACCTGGTGGTAGTGTTGACTAGCGTTAGGTCTGGAACAGGAGTCTAAATGCAGAAATGGGCTTTAACAGGGATAGAGAAATTACTTGCAATTGCGGGAGGATCAGACGAAGCAACACCTTTTGGTCTGCCCCCTCCTACCAGAACCGTGCACTGTTAGAAATCTGGTGGTTTCTACACCAAAGCCAGACCCTGTGTTCTGCACTTGATAGGACTTGTGTAATGATCCGAGAAGAAGGAGCAGAAGAATAAGAAGAGAAGAAAAAGTATTAAACAAGATTGAAATGATAGGAAGAAGTTTTCCCTTGAGACTTTGACAGATGGATTGCCTGTATGTCTTAATGTCTCTCTGTCTGTCTGTATGTCTGTTTGTCTGTTTATATGTCAGTATGTCTGCTTGTCTCCTTAATACTCACCTTGGAACATTGGCACAAGCGAAAGATCATGATCAAGGAACTGTCCCAGAAAAGCCATCAGCATCGACCCGGTCGGGTCCTCGCGGTCTGACACTGGAGCAGATTCAGTCGCTATTTTCAGAGAAACCTCTCGAGCGTTCGGAAGAGGAAGTGGGCTTCCCTCTGTCTGTACCCGCGGTGTAGTTAGACCTGCGTGCGATAATGATAATAATAATAATAATAGTAATAATAATAATAATAATAATAATAATAATAATAATAATAATAATAATAATGTATCCTTCATCTCCACTATACAGATGGGTCACTAACATCAAGGTTGGTAAACATGGGAAGTGAGATTTTCCATGGCGACTCACTCTCTGCTGTTCTGCCATGCACTATAGCTCCTCCCAGTAATCTACTGAACGGCAGTGTGTATGGCTATGGCTGGAAGACGGCAAACTTAATTATCTCTTCCATGTGAATCACATGAAGACGTATGCCAAGAATGAAAGTGAGCGAAAGGGGGTAATTTGCATTGTCAAGACTTTCAGTGATTGTGAAGATGGCCTTTGGGGCTGGATCAATGTGCCAAGGCCAATTTCAAAAATTGTAGACTCAACAACACTATCTACTTGGAGCTTGATACCGGCATTGTAATCGAATAGCTTAATCAAGGAGACACATGGAAGTACCTGGGAGTGAATGAATGTGATGGTAAGCAACACTGCACCATCAAAGAGAAAATGCGGCAAGAATGCTATACAGAAAAGTGAGCTCAATTCTCATAAAAGACTCAAGGCTATGAACACCTTATACCCGTAGTGACATTTTCAATATCATCAACTGGAAGCTAACTGATATCAAGAGAATGGACCCCAAGACCAGAAAACTGTTGCACAAACACAACATGCATCACCCAAAAGCAGATGTTGACAGATTATACCTCCTAACAACTGCAGGAAGGAGTGGTCTGGTCTAACTTGAGCTATCCTTCAGGTCCCATACCATCGGACTTGATTCATACCTTACAAAGACAGAGGATGTACTCCTCCAGATTGTAAATAGCAGCAAGAAGGCAGAAAAGAAGTTGTATGCAACCAAGAAAAAACTGCAAAATTAGGAAAGAGCTTTAAACTCTATAACTAACTCAAGTAGAGAATGAGATCACTACTGTATTCGCAAAACGAGTGAAGACAAAGGCAAAATAATTAGGCAAGCAGTACGTAATGCATGGAGGCAGACAAAAGTTGTTTTCAATCAAGAAAGAAACTAAGAAATTAGGAAGAGCTTCAAACTCCAGACCTAACACAAGCGGAGAATGAGATCACTACTGTATTCGCAAATTAAATGAAGACAAAGGCAAAAGAACTAGGCCAGTAGCAGCTAACCCATAATTGGGAAAACAAAGCACTTCATGGGAAGTACCCCAAAAGGACCAACGATGCTGATGTGGACCCAGTTAAGATTTATCAAAGACTCAGAAGTTTTACAATTACAATTTTACAATTTTTACAATTTGATGTCAACAGAATTTGACAACAGGTATCAGTGATTTCTAAAGTCATGAGTACACTTGCATGTATGTCAAACTGACGTAAACTTACAGGAGAAAATCAGAGTGATATAAATATACTTTTACTCCAGTCAAATTAAAAAAAAAATGATAATTTTTATCATTCGGATGGTTAATCAGAACATCATGAAATTGCATGATTTCCCAAACTTCAATACAAGCATTATGTTAATACATATACTCGCATTTGCAAAGATATGGTATCAGATACTCACATCTTTTTACTTTGTTCTGAAAACATCTTAAACAATAAATCTTACCCTTTAAAACAAGCAATCTAAATGAGGAATATTTATCCACAGTTGATAATGCACAGGTGGCGATGAATTTCATATGGGATCACACAGTAAATTATCAACGAAATTATTTTTTTAATAATGCCGGGCTTTGTAATAGCAGAACTAGTAGAAAGTTATGCGCCCATGCCATACCGATTACCACATTTTATGCCTATGGGATTTTGGTATTATAATATCAAAATCCTGTGAAATTGTAGGAAAAACTCTTAATCTTGCAACTTTCGGTTTTTTCATCTGAGTTTGATCAGTCTTTCAACATGCTCTTTGTTCAATCATATTGTGTCTGCCAAATTAATTTGAAGATCATCTAGAATTTCCTTTTAAGTCACCGTGGACACTACCTCTTATGTGGAGTTTAAACAAGAAATACAGATAAGAATAGATCATGCGTAATTGTAGGATATCTGCATAGACAGCACGGTAATACAAGTCTCGTGGAACACACTTTCCATTGCAATCTTACCGTCGGCATACTGGGCAGGGAGAAATCGGCGAAGAGGGATGTTCACTCTTCCTTGTTCGGGGTGATCCTTGTTATTACAGGCGCCATCTATTGTCCGGTATTTGTCAGTGTCATCGCACTCGCCATCATCGACTAAATACAAGCCACCGCACAATCTGACACGGTCTTCCGGTGAGAGACTGAAGAATGAAAGAGAGACGTATTGATTACGGACTGTTTACAGGCAAGGCGTCTCTTTTGCGTGCTTAAAAATTAACATTGTGTAAATAGACTGGTATACGGAAGAAAATACCATCAAAAACCCTTTACGCAAGAATGAGATGTGGAACTCAGTTTTAGTGGAATGATACTGCCCCAGTAGCACAAAAACATCATTAAAAAATATCATAATAATGTTAGCTAAAAGTTTTAAAAACATTTTTTAAATATCAAAATGTATGGTCTTGTGATGATCAAGATAACATTCTTATGTGATATTTAACAATAATATTGCACAATAGTTATTAAAATGTTATTACGATGTTTAAAAATGTTTTTAAAACCGACCATTAAAACATTTTGCAGTAAACATTATAAAAATGTTAAACATGAGGATTATTGTATTAATGTTATAAGAACGTTATTAGAAAACATTATTTGCAAAACGTTTCTGAGATCTTTTGGAAATGTTACGATAACATTATGTGTTACTTGGGTGGTCGTTAGACTTTGATATGGTCTGCCGTGGGCTTAGCTAGATGGGAAAAAATACAAATAACAGGATTGAATTCCACCTCCGCAAGATGTGCACCTCCCCAGGCCCAAACCAGCCTACGCCCCTGATTATGTGTATTATGTGGTGCATATTTGCGACTTTGGCATGGCAAGAGTTAAAAGTGACAGACTGGCTGGTACAGGAGATCTTACTTGTTCAAACCCAAGTCGCTGGCGTGCTCCAGGAGAGCTTCCACTTGAGCTAAGAGTGCCGTATCGGTGCTGGTATAATGCCCGAATTGCGTAAGAAGGGCGTATGCGGTCGCGGTATCTAGAGGAGAAAACATACCCAAAATCATGTTATTTATCTCATCCCGTTTTAAATCATCTTGAATTTGTGCATCCATGTATTCAACAATCATTTTAGACAGTAAAGACTGAAATTAAGTGCAAATCGTTACACGTTTCTTCCTGCGTTATGTTGTTTTGCGTTCGTATTATTTTGTTTCTCTTCCCATTTTAATCAGTTGGCGCAAGTCATAATTGCACCATTTTGCTAAATTGCTTTGTGAACAGTCATCTATGCATACACACCCACAGATTTGGTATCAGACTATGAGGGAGTATGTATTTTCAAAGAATATGTCAACAACTTTCTTATCATTATTCGCACAATAAAATACTTTTTCGGACGTAGTGTAGAACTGAAGTAAACAAAATCTAAAAATTGATCTAGGAACAGTTGAATAAATCAGTGAGAAATTGAAATGAATCGCATAATGAAAGAGAAGGTGTCGGATCGTTGAAACTCGCAATCACTAGAGAGTATGACTATGAAATTAGCACAAATCATATGATTACAGATTCTCATCAACGTGCGTGAAGCTCCCTTCTCTGGCTGGACTCATTTAAAGCCCACCTGTTTCAGTAACTCAGTCAATAATTCGTTTTTATTTTATTTTATATGTATTTCAAATGTGTTTTTATCTTGTAGATTCAGTTGTATGTTAGCCTACTGGTTACAATATATATTTTCAAGTAAAGTGAAAGATGCAAATCAATCATCTGTTTTTAACCTAGGTAATTTTTTTTTCT
>JZLH01S0032257.1:34028-44983 GCA_001188425.1 Eucidaris tribuloides
TAGTATTGGGGTGTGTCGGTGGTGGTGTTGTGTAGTGTTTTATTAGTCTATTAACTAATTGGTGCTGTGTGTGTGTGTTGAATGTAGTGCATATGGTGATGTTGTATAGTAGCCTGCATGATAGCATGAATCTCTATTGTGTAATGTATGTGTTGAAGTGTTTGTTGTGCCTATGTTGGCTCGTTCGTTGCTCTAATAAATCAATCCAGAATTGTAAAGAGGGGGGGGGAGGGTGCGAGATATTCAACCTACCAAGTCTAAAAAAAAAAAAAAAAAATCTGCTGGTCAATATAAAAGCTTTGTTGTGTGTGCTGTTTTTGCATGTTGGTGGTGTTGTGAGGCGCCGCGCGCCGTAGAGGCTTGTCGGTGTGAACACCGCGCGCTGGTGTGTGTAGGTTGGCCCGTGTGTCTTTGTTGTGAGAAAGCCTGCGCGCGCGGTGGTGTATACATGCTCCACATAGTTGTTTCGCGGACACAGTGTGAATAGCGATGATTCCATGTATTAGATGCATATCTTCCGCATCCAGCCCGCTATTTAGCTAGACTCTCTATCTGAAACGCAGAATTTAATTAAATTTGAACAAAAAAAAATTCAGTTCACCTGTCAAATCCATGGCCCAGGAAAATTTAAGCGGGCAAATCTTCGGGAAAATTTTCCCCGCCCCAAAAATTTACCCAAATTACAAGCCAAACATGAGCTACCAGGCGGACGCACGGAGCCAAACCATCAATCATTTGGACCACCTTTTTTTTATCACCTAAATGAAAACAAATGGAGAGCCGCGGCTCGCGAAATTGTCCCAAAGCAAATACGATAACACCCCGTCATTTCATTACTTGAAAACATTAAGGGCTGGGGCCTCCCCGCGCCCACTATGACGCGTCCCCTGTCCAACGTACCTTACTTACATTACTCGCTCAACTGTTACTCCACGCATGTTATATCTACATTAATATACGTGTACGATTGCACTTTCACAAGTACAATAGCAAATCTAGTACCCAAAAAAAAATATAACTAAAAAAATTTTAACAAAAAATATCTCACATCTTGACATTATTTTTGCTATAGAATACATCACATACACATTGTATATGCACATTACAAAAAGAATACACAAAAGAAATTTAACGTGAGAAATTACATGTTTTACAAGCACCAGCCCATGACTTTTATTTTTTTGTAAACAAATATGCATTATATTCAAACACATAACTTGAAGGTTTGCATATAAACCTCATATTCATGAAAGACATTCATTTCATAACCAATCCCACAACATTTTCCTGAGATTGTAAATAGTCAAAGGGCGAACATAAAACCATTTCTCGCTGGCCTTATTTCATTAACGACGGTTGTTCACCAGAAGGGCCCTAGCATATGTTCCTGGCAGAAGGGCCTAACACTTACAGACACTATCGATATAACATTGTGGAAGACCTGTTACAAATATGTCAAACTTTGCTATCTGACATTATCCAACAATGTTTGAATGGACAAATCAACACTCTAGAACACAAAAGTTCAGACAGATTATGCTGTCACTTGTAAAATATGTACAGATAAAAATTGGCACATGAATTATTCTCGGCCGATGAAAATTCTGCAACACAGCAGTCTATGGGACGGGGGGGGGGAACTGGAAAGGTCTCTCAAGGATTTTTACTTTTTTTAACACTTAGTGATCATTCTGAACTGTATTTACTACAAACACACACGCACGCAAACACACACACACACGCACGCACACACGCACACACACACGAACACACACACACACGTGCACACATACACACACACACACATACACACAAACACACGCACGCACACACACGCACACACACACACACACTTACACACACACGCACGCGCACACACTCACACACACGTACACACACGCACACACACATGCACACACACATGCACACACACACACACACACTACACACGTCTCTTCATCATTTGACCAGCAGATTTTAGACTTTGGTAGGTTGAATATCTCTCACCCCCCCCCCCCCCCCTTTTACAATTCTGGAATCCTCACCTTTATTAGACTCCAAACAGACACGAAGACACACACACACATAAACACAAACACAGTCCCACACATATATATACACACAATACACACACATTCATCCCATACTTATGCAGACATAATATACCAAAACACACACACTATACACACACTACATTCAAACACACACACACGCACACACACACACACACACACACACACACACACACTAATTAAGTAACTAACATACATAACAACACTACACATACACACACAGACACACACATAACATTAACACAAACATACACACATGCATCAATGCACAAGTTCACACACACTACACACACACATCAACACACACACACACACACACACACACACACACACACACACACACACACAATTAAGTAATAAACATACATACAAACACTACACATACACACACAGACACACACATAACATTAACACAAACATACACACATGCATCAATGCACAAGTTCACACACACACACCATCACTCACACACTCACACACAAACACAAACACATGCACACACCCACACACTGTATGTGCACATACAAAAAACATACACAAAAGAAATTCAACATGAGAAATTATTTGTTTACAAGCACCTGCCCATGACTTTTATATTTTGTAACGAAATAAGCATACATGTATATTCACACATACAACTTCAAAGTATGCATATAAAACTCATTTTCACGAAATTCATTCATTTTATAACCAATCCCACGACATTTTCCTGAGATTGTAAATATTCAAAGGGCCAAAATAAAACCAATTCTTGTTGGCCTTATTTCACTCATAACACAACGACGGTTGTCTACCATAAGGGCCCTAGCATATGTTCC
This sequence comes from Eucidaris tribuloides, assembly GCA_001188425.1. Taxonomy (NCBI): domain Eukaryota; kingdom Metazoa; phylum Echinodermata; class Echinoidea; order Cidaroida; family Cidaridae; genus Eucidaris; species Eucidaris tribuloides. The sequence goes on from JZLH01S0032257.1 coordinate 36,919, forward strand.
AGGCAGAAGGGCCTTAACACTAAATTGTCTCTGACTTGAAAACCATTGTCTCTTTTCACATGAAATCAAAGTAGTGTAACATTTGTATAGTCTGTTAAGTGCAAATACCAAATAGGGCAATATTTCTCAAATTAGTGAAAATTAACTCTTAAGGCCCTTCTACCAGAAATATATGCTAGGGCCCTTGTGCTGGACAATGCAGACAAAACGGGCAAAAGTTAAACAAAATAATTAAAAGTTAAAAAACTAAGAGAAATTATAATAAGCAGCACTCACAAGACAAGAAATGACGGTCAAGTGATGATAAAAGATCAAAGATATACAGTATGAATTTTTGACCTATGAATGGAATTAAGGATTTTTCTCTATATCAAATTTTCAGAATAAATAAATACATGTAGATCAAAATTTCATAAAACACCAGTGAACTACATAATGTCATCCACTTCAGCCATTCAAGGAATACATTTTTTCAATAATAAGGCACCTATTGCATAAATATGAATCAAATGAGAAAACAAGAAGGCACATTTTTCAGTTCAATTATAAAAATTCAATGAACTGCATTCCCAATATTTTTTTTAAATAGGGACCTTTGCTATAATCAATAGGTAAAATCATATAACATGCACAACATCTGGATAGCGTACTTTTTTGCTTGTAGTTTTTGTTTTTTATGTAAACACAAGTTTTGTGATATAAAACAGCATTTCTCACTTTCCTTTATTTCAGAACTTATGAAAATACAAACACAAACTGATACGACTCTCTTAGGTATAAAGTGTAAGCAAATGTACACTAAGAAATCCCTCATAAAAGTTTCAAACTACAAAAAATTACAAGATTCTCATATTCTATTTAATTCAACCTAACTTCATTCTTATCATAACATGTGTGGAATGGTAAAGTGTTGACCAAATTTCAAAAAAGGGGTTTTTATGGATAAAATGCCACAAATTCACTAGCAATCTGTAATAATTGTAGTGAAATGTACATGTTCTATGAAATATTCATGACTTTTTCATGATTTTTTTATAGATATATAAATGTACAACATTGCATCTATAGTGACAGCTGCTACACAAATAGTCCAGGCGATATGTAAACAATGTGGCCCAAATTCATGAAGCAGGCTTTACCCATTGAAGACCGTTTCATTTTGCATTAACTCATTGGCTATGGGAACCGGATGTGCCCCGTGTTAACTCTATGGGATTTTCAGAATCTCAGAGGCAACGGGTTAACGTTCAATTCTTACAGACCTCGCGACGCGATACCTTATGTCTAGTCTTCAATGGGTTAATGATCACACACTGTCTACATGAGAGGTTGAAGTATGGGAAAATTGTTTTGGTTTGTTTTGTTGTGTGTGTGTGTTTTTTTTTTCTTCAAATTTATATCATTCCATTGAGAACAAGGTGTTTTCAAATCTAACATACCAACCTAAAATTTGTTTCCACAGAATGTAACCAAACTTCCATGAATTCGGTTTTACTTGCTTTTTTTATCAGAAATCTTATGTCTGTTTTGTAAAATTGTTACCGAATTGCATTCCATAGTTAAGCCTGGAGTTAAACCTGGCAGGTTTAACTTCTTTGCGACTGAAACCGGATCCAATGATATACACATTTCCCTCCATATACCAGATAAGTCTTTAAATATGTGACAATCAGTATTAAACATAAATTCAAAAAGCTGCAGATGCTATACAAGAAATAACACGTGTACTGACAAGCTGACATTTCATTGTTGATTTTGCAAACCAGAGTATCTCAGCACGCAGTGCAAAATATACTTTTAACCTATTAGCTATGGGAACCGGATGTGCCCTGTGTTAACTCTATAGGATTTTCAGAATCTCAGAGGCAACAGGTTAAGATAATCTACTTTGAAAAGGTTGACCTTTTCAGGGAATAAATTTAAGGTCTTAACTTCACTAAATTGCAAACAATCTTCAAACGTGACAATAGGAGGCTTGTAATTATCTCCTGACTGCACTCTCCCGCGAAAACGTACCTCCAAATTCATATTATGTCAATTTGTAAAACTACGCACAAAAAGAAAAGCTCAGTAATTCCAAGCAGTGTATATGCGCATATGTGAATATACGCCGTGACGAGCTAGTTTGTAAAACTCTGCTCATGCCCACATAATGCATGTGCAAATGTTGGCATATCTTTTGTATGCCACTTCATAAAACAATTCATTTCAAGTCCTGTGTAATTTATAACATTTGAATGCGTCAAATTAAATTTTATCTTTGTAAATAGGAAGTTTTATGATTTCAAACTTAATAGACATGTCCAGTTTGGCATGTACTTGCTATTGCATGAAAAATCTCAAAATCAAAAATTTCAGCAAAACTGGCTATACACTGGTTTGGAAAACAAGCGAAACAATGGTAATTAAAAATTTACTTAAATCAAAAGAAAGGAAAGTTTTAAATTAAGTCAATTCAAGAACAATATCACAAAAATGAATTCAGAATAGGTCATTGAATATGACTGTATACGTGTAACAGACTTTTTGGATAAATATAAAACATCACAATGTTTAAAATGATAAAATATAAAAATATACATGAATATGTAAAAAAACCTAAATATACATAGTTAAATGCTTATAAGTTGGCAATGAATAATTATCTCTGTACAAAAAACACACACTTTGATATATACATGATTATCATAATGAACATACTTTTGTGAGTACTGTTACCAGTTGTACATGTTCACATTCTCATGCTCTTTCATTTAAAAGTGACCTTTGACCCAATTTATCACATTTCAAAATCTCCTTTATACTATGTTTAGCAGCAGTAGTAGACTCTAGAGAGAGCTATTCATTTACTGTGAAAAACTAGATGATATGTTTATACATGTCACATAATTGTTAAAAACATGCCTCTGAACATATTATGTAGGGTGTAAACACTATTTTTAATCTCAAGAAACACACTACTAAATCCAGACTCTAAAATGAAAAATTTTGATAGAGAGTATTGTGTGTACAGAGTAAATTCATAAATGTATTTTGGACTTGGAATAAAACAAATAATTCTCATAATTACATTTGAAAGACATGTTTGATACATAATATGTTACTTCAATGCTAGTGATAAAAATGAATTAATTTTTTGGATGCGTATTTCTTTTAGTTTGGTTTTCTGGTTATATGCACAAGGTAATAATTTGATAAAAGAAGTTAAAACAATTGTTAAAGCACATTGCATTCAGTTGCTGTATATGATTTTATTAAAATGTTGGAATTGATTAAAATCTGTACAACTCTAATAAATCTGCTCACATAAATGGATAAAAATATCAGCCCAAATTACACGAAATGCATAAAATATTATATATTGAAAGAGTAAATGACACCATTTCAAACTGCACAGATGAAGTGCATAACGTTGTGTGCCCATGCAAAGGCCGTTAACTGTATTCTGTGTGCCCATGCAAAGGCCGCTAATATAATATGTAATGAACACATTTACCGCCCTTTGGACAGGCCCACAAAATACAGTTAACGGCCTTTGCATAGGCACACGACAATGGAGGTGCTGCCCAGAGAACGATGGCTTCATGAGTTGTTGGCAAATCCTCTCACATTTTGTTTTCTGCCTTTGCAAAGGCCGTTAACTGTGTGCCGTGTGCCTGCGCAAAGGCCGTTAATGTAACACATAAGGAGTACAGTTAACAGCCTTCGCACTGGTACACAACACACAGTTAACCCGTTGCTTACGGGAACCGGATGGGCCCTGTACAAAGTCTATGGGGATTCATGGAATCTCGTAGTCAACGGGTTAACGGCCTTTGCATGGACACAAGACTATTTGTTCTCTGCACGTGTTGGTTGTTCAGTAGCAGCACCATTGGAGTGTTGGGTGGTACATCAAGCGCCACTGGTTATGGTGGCAAACCATTGGTACCATAATAAACTTTACACGATTTCTGTATCGTGGTTGTACAGTTTGCTGGGCGGTACACGTGGCACCAACATTGGTGATGGCAACTTAACTTGGTCATCTTAAATAATATCTCTGATATGTCGCTCCCATCAAGGGTACACATTATAAATATTATGATACCCTCCCAGATGAAGGTGCACAAATGTTTGGATGCTACCACAATGTCAGAGGGTTGTGATTGCTGCCTGGTAGCTGGTCATTTTACATAATATCTCTGACATCTCGGTGCAGTTCAGTATCTAGCTCTCATCAAGGGTACACAATCGTAAATATTATGGTAACTTCCCAGATGAGGGTGCACAAATGTTTGGATGGTACCGCAATGCCAGAGGGTCCTACTTGTTGCCTGGTAGCTGGATCAGCATAGTCCACTGAAGATGTAAGGTACTTCAATGATGTAACAAGATATACTTTTTGTTATGGTATCAACAGCTGAATGCACCTTTCTATTTAAAGGCACCACAAAAAATGTGGCACCTAAGGTCACAACTGATTTAAGTCATGTGGTACCACATTCTTACAGTGATGTTATCTCGTCATCTTCATTAGCAATTTCATCAAATGCACTCAAAACCTCCTGCGCAATCTAGCACCAATGGTGCACTTGACTGTGCATGGATTGAAGGTGCATTCGATGATGCATCAGGTGAAGGGCCACTACTTAACAGTACATCACTCATGCGGTACCGCATTCTTACAGTGATGTTAGCTCATCCTCTTCGTTAGCAATTTCATCAAATGCACCCAGAACCTCCTGCGTATCTAGCACTGGGGGTGTATCACTTGATGGTGCATCGACTGAAGGCGCATCATTTGATGGTGCATCAGGTGAAGGGCCACTACTTAACAGTACACCAGTCACTGTTGGCTCACTTGAAGGTCCATTGTTCGACATCTCTGGTATATCAATGGCCAGAATGCACCTTGTTATTTAAAGGCACCACAAAAAAATATGCCACCTAAGGTCTTAGCAGATTTAAGTCAGGTGGTACCGCATTCTTACAATGATGTGAGCTCATCTTCTTCATTAGCAATTTCATCAAATGCACCAAGAACATCCTGCGCATCTAACTCCGGGGGTGTATCACTTGATGGTGCATCGATTGAAGGCACATCATTTGACGGTGCATCGACTGAAGGGGCACCGTTTGACGGTACATCACTTGAAGGTGCATCATTCGATGGTGCATCAGGTGAAGGGTCACTACTTAACGGTACATCAGTCACTGTTGGTTCACTTGAAGGTTCACTGCTCGACGTCTCTGGTAACTCAATGGACAGGTCTGACGACTCATTTGATACCGGACGTGAATCGCTCTGAACCTCCGATGCATCTCTAGACACCCTGGTCATCTTGAGTACTTGAAGTACTCGCTTCTGAAGTTCGCTCGGTAATGAGGTTATGACACCTTGTGCTGTGATAAGATAAAAGCGAGAAGCATAATTACGATTGACCCATTTCCAGTGCATACAAGACTTTCCTCAGCAGTGAAATTTATCAAAAGGAATTTGACATAATTATTGATAAGGTGCAAAGATATTAAAATCACATACCATGGATCTTCACTAACTTTAATTTTATCTGAAATGTCAAATGAGTATTTGATGTACAGAAGTTCTTTCAGAAAAAAGACCAGAATGACTTTTTCCATTACTAAACTGAATTGTTTGATTTAATGAAGATCTACATACAAATCTAGTGGAAAGTTGTGTATGCTTTCATCAAAGAAAGTTGTAGAAATGCCTTCAAAATGCACCATAACAAGGATTTACTAGACTTTGAAAATCCATAACTCTTGAGCAGTTCAGCTACATATGTTCATACTGTTATCTTTCTCTGACTGTTCTGTTGTCTCTGAAAGTAGATAGATGCCTGGGTATCACTCTCCTTTATTAACAACACACAAACGATATCAGGTATTTTCAAAATACTATAGTACTTACCATCCCACTGTGAGACTGTGCGTTTGACAATATCTGACATATCACCAACATAAGGCTGAAGCAAAAGAAAAAAAAACGCTGTATTATCAACATGCTGATATGTGTTTGTAGTAAAATTATATTATTATAAGAATACATGCATAATACATGGGGTGTAGTCACTTTACTTGTGAATAAGAGTTGGTGATTATTATTCTTATTATTCTTTTTTAATTAAAGAATCTGATATTTTTGTTTGAAATTATTTTTTTTATCTAAACTGGTGTTTAAATTTTTTTCAAATAAGCAACCACTAAAACTGTAAAAAAAAATGTTTGATTTTGAAGAATTTATTAAAACCATAATTTGAAACAGTTTAATGTTCAAGTTTCAAGTTTAAAAAAAAATCAAATCTTGATTGTTCTTGATTTTGTTGTCACGTCATTTTGTCATATGATTTCTTACACATTTTTTTCAATGTAAATGGACGATTTTCTTTCAAAACAATAATTGATTTGTATCACTTAATTCAAATTTGCCACATTAGCATTGAAACTACCGTAACAAAATAATGTGTCCACATCATCAAGGAATGGTATTAACCAAGCCATTTGTGGTAGCTATTACATAGATTTGTCCAATCAATTACGGAATATCATGATTGCCTGTTGATTGTTGTTTGACTGGAGAAACAGATGAGTAGGAATAATGCGTAAACTTCCCTTTTCTGACCCTCTAAGAATTTTGGTTACATCTTTGGATGAAAACTCATAGAAGTGTTAACCCTAATCAGGCTGGGCTTTTTTGGCTATGCTATATCTGGGGGGGGGATTCCGCCCCCCCCCGAGATCTCGGCCGTCGATCGCGCGATCGCGCCGAAAATCGGCACGCACGTTACCCATCACGTAATCTACAAGACTGTATAGTTTGAATTACGCAGTGAAATTGATTTCATATCAATTAATTATGCTAAATTTATGCGTAAAATCATAATTAAGCTGTAAATCACTAAATTTAAGCTCCAAAACTGCTAATTTTTGTGTCTGGACACTCTTTTAGCGTTCTTAGCAAGTTTACTGTGAAAAAAATCCGGAATCAAAATTTGATTTCCCTATGTATTTTATTGTTTTTTCAAATTTCTTATGTATTTCTTTGTTTTTTCAACCTTTTGTTTTCTATTGTTTTTTTTGATGAAATTTGTCGGGACACTTTTGCGATCATAAACAGCACAAAATTAATTAATTTCAATCAATAAGTAAAAATAATCATACATTTATGAATTTTGGCTGAAAACACACAATTTGTACTGAAAAATGTACACAAAATCACCGTTTTTGAGCGATTTTATGGTGTGACATGGCAAGTACAAAATGTTACGTAACTTGGAAGCCGCGTACCGTGGATGTCGCAAATTTGGTCTCAAAAGATGGCGCGACATTCGAGAAAATAAAAGTCATGAAAAACGCCGGTGGCAACTGCTCACGCGTCGCAGAACATTTCTGCGCGCAAACGCTCTAGGGGGGAGCGGGATTCCGCGCCCCCCCCCAGCCTTTTTTAGGGTTAAAACCAAACAGAGAGCAATTTGGCGTTGCCTGTCAGGTGGATAACGATCCATGAACAATCATCAGCTAATGAAAATGAACTATGAGAGATTGCAAATTGCAGTTTGGAGAGCCCCGTACTAATTAATGAATCAAGTTAATATGCTTACATACGCTGACCATACTAATATTACCAAATACTTGAAAAGAGCTTGAAAATCTTATACCTGGTTTATAGCAAATAACTGGTAAAATTAGGACAAACCACCACAAATACTTTGTTTGTTTGCCATTGTCAATAAGCCAGCTGGTGAATTATATGGGTTTTTTTTTATGCTTGAATATAGAAACTTAACCTCAACTGTGAGAATGCCTGAAGGTTTCAAAGTAAGACAATTCAAACATAAGTTGCAATTGCCTGGGAAAATTAAACATAACAATATAATCAATTATGGAAACCATGTTCATCAAACGTCTAACATAGCTGTTTTTCTTCCCTGTTGTCATTGCAATAAACAGGCAGGTAAAATGACTTAAAGCAAAATCAACTTACCTATATTAACATGGGGGGAGGGGGGTCAATTTGAACCCCACCCCCCTCGACAATTTCGGCAACCATTGCCGGTCCCCC
>JZLH01S0032294.1:33789-66465 GCA_001188425.1 Eucidaris tribuloides
GCCCAGTTAAAATACTAGTAGGGTTAAACCATGTAGAAAACAAAAGTTCAAAACTACTGCTTCTTGAAGATGATGAAGGGCAAGTTGGGTTCAAATAGTGCTTGTGCAATATACACCAACATCAGTCCCCTTGGTTAGAGTTACAAGTAAATCTGCCTTTAAAAGTATTGATGGTGGTGGGAGTACTTTCCCTTGCCCTTTGAGCAATAAATAATAACTAATATGCATTTAATCTTCAAGAAGCAATCATTTTAGTTTTTGGTTTGGCCTGAAACGTCTGATATGGGCTTGTTACCTTGATAACTTATGAATGGCTGATTAGATTTCAATGTTACTTGGATCAACTATTTATTATGAGGCACTGATGAACTGATTAGATTATTGAGTTAAAAGGTCATATGTCGCAGCCTAAAACATGTCTGATTTGGGCTAATTGATAGCTTAGGTACAGCTGATCAGATCTGAATTTTACTTTGGTCAAGTATGAACTATGATGCATCAATGAATTGATTAAATTGTATAAAGTTGAAATGTCAAAGGTTAATGCTCAGGCCCTTTAAAATGTCTGATTTGAGCCAATTACCATGATAATTGAAAGACTTGGGTACATACATGTACAAAAGGCATTTCAATTTAATTGAATTGTGGGAGTGCGGATGCATACCCCTCAGCTGCATGCAGTCAAACTGGTCTAGTTCATCACATACTTTTTAATAAGTTGTCTAATTATCTATTTTATCAATTCAATGAGTTTTATGAAATTTGGACCAGTGTACTGATTTTAAAAGTAAAAGGGTTTTCACACATAATTTGTGAAAACTTGTTTTGAAATGTATGCAAACACATACTCCTGAATTATGTATCATTGATGAAATGACACTGTATATGAAATGCGAGAGAAAAAAGACACTGATGTTTTAATTCTAGAACCAAAGTTGTTGTTAGCATCTTGTCAGGCAGATCTTCACAGGGCCTAATTCTCACATTTTCTTTGATTTGTTATTTTTTATAATTAGGGCAGCAAAGTTGGTACCTTTCAGAAGGATAAATTTCCAGGAGATTTCATGGAATCCTGGCGATCGGCCATGTCTAGTGTCAAGTTTGAACAGGTGAGGAAGTGAACTGAAAGAAAACTAAGTTGATTATTGTTATAGTTATTATTATTATCATTACTTCCTATACTGCGCTTTTTCCATTGAGAACGGCTTGTTGGATTTTCTTGTAACTTGGGTGAACTATGTATTATGAGGCACCAATGAACTAATTAGATTTTGGAGCTGAAAGGGCAAAGGTCACTGGGCCTAAAATATATCTCATTTGGGCTCGTTACCGCGATTTCTTGAAAACGGCCAGTTGGATTTTGATGTAAACTTGGGTGAAGTATGCATTATGGCACCAATGAACTGATTAGATTTTGGAGGTGAAAGGTGAAAGGTCACCGGGCCTAAAATATGTATGATTTGGGCTCGTTACCGCGATAACTTGAGAACGGCCGGTTGGATTTTCATATAACATGGGTGAAGTATGTATTATGAGGCACCAATGAACTGATTAGATTTTGGAGTTGAAAGGTCAAAGGTCACTGGGCCTTAAATATGTCTGATTTGGGCTCATTACAGTGATAACTTGAGAACGGCTAGTCAGATTTTCATGTAACGTGGGTGAAGTACGTAGTATGAGGCACCAATGAACTGATTAGATTTTGGAGGTGAAAGGTCAAAGGTCACAAGGCCTCATGTCCGAATTGAGCTCATTGTCACGATAATTTAAGAACTGCTTATTAGATTTTTTGTAACTTGGTCAAAGGTCACATGGGCTTATGCTTATTCATCTAATTGGTCTTGCTACCATGGTAACTTGAAGCTATTCAAATTGTATCAATTGGATGGGAATGCGGACTGCAGAGGCATACCCATCGACTGCGGGCAGTCGAACTGCTCTAGTTAATGCCTAAGTTCTGAAAATAGTTACTGATGAAGATGTCTTATTGTAAGTGGCAAATCATTCCAGTATTTTGAAGTGGACACAGTAAACGTTCCGTCACCGGCTAATATGCGAGTAATTGCATATGTGAGACAGAGAGGGTCACCAGCTGACCTAAGTGCTCTGGTGGGTGTATACAAATTCAGACAATTACTTTACTATATTACTCTGGAGCCTGGTTATTGAGTGTTCTGTAGACAAACAATAGTAAAATGAAAATTATTCTCTGCTTCAAAGGAAGCTAGTGTAGTGAGTTCAAGAGTAGTTGAGAAGGAGAGTCACAAGAAACTTGTAGAATTAATTGTGCCGCCCAATTTTGTAATCGTTGAACGGGAATCAACTGATTAGAGGGAATAATAGAAAGAAGCCCATTGCAATAATCAATGTATGTCTTCACTGATTACCACTGTTGATATCACTTCAGAATAGTACTAGTGAATTTTTTGTGCTGACTCAAAGGTTATGAATGTGTCAAAAGCTAGAAAACACATTCCAAGATATTAATAGTTAGAAATCGTGAAAACCCTGAAATGGCTGAATGACTGAACAGTCACTAATATTAACCAATCAGTATTTCAAATGGTTAAATGTTTGCATAAGAGTGTGATCAGGAAAATAACGAGAAGAGATACAAGTCTTATGAAGAGGTTCGGGAAGAAGTAAAAGTAACAAGCATAAGGGAGGAGGATGAGAGAAAGTAGATTGAGGTGGTATGGGCAAGTTAAAAAAAGAGATGAAGATCAGATGCTAAGATGGGCTGTAGAGAAGCCCAGGAATGGAAGGAGAAAGAGGGGCCAGCCAAGAAAAGTGGATGGATTGAATGAAGGAGGATGAAATGATGGTTAATTTGGAGGTGGCAATTGATAAGGAAAGCTGGGAGGCAGTTATTAGGAGACCTGATCTCCTGTAGTGGGAAATGGCAAGAGGATGATGGTGAAGAGGATTATAGTGATGGTGGTGATGATAATGATGATGATGATGATGTCTGATGATGATAAAGATGATGATGATGATGATGATGATGGTGATGGTGATGGTGATGGTGATGATGATGATAAAGATGATAAAGATGATAATGATGATGTCTGATGATGATGATAAAGATGATGATAAAGATGGCAATGATGGGATGATGGCGATGATGGTGATGGTAATGATGCTGATGGTGATGATAATGGTAAAGATGATAATGATGGGTTGGTGATGATAGGGATGATGATAGTGGTGGTGGTGATAAAGATTATGTTGATGGTGATGATGGTGATGACAATGACGATAATGATGATGGTGAGGATTATGACAACGATAACAATGATGATGATGGTGATGATGATAATGATGGTGGTAATGATGATTATGGTGATGATAATGATGATGGTAGTGGTGATGAGAATGATGAAGATGAGGAGGATGATTATGAGGAGGAAGAGGGTGACGATGATGAGGATGATGATGATAATGATAATGATTTGATGGTTGCATCATTCCTGATTCCAGGTGGACATCAGCAGCGAGGTGGCCAAGATGATGGCAGTCAAGGAGGAGAAGGAGGTCAACATGATCAAGAGGGCGTGTCAGGTCACGTGTGACGTCTTCACCAAGAAGCTAAAAGAAGACATCATGGAGATCGTCGATGCTGATAAAGTGAGTGAATAAAACAAATGAGGGATGGAAGATGTGATGTCACTTGCAGTATTATCGTGTAAAGAAAAAGGGTCAGTGCTTTTCCACAGTTTTTCTAGGATAGGTGGTACTCCATGGTTTCTTGTGATCTCACATGGTACACCAAAATTTGGGAGGTGTCTTGTGTTATGGTGAAGAACATGGTGTCACATCAACTATGGTCTTTTGAAATATCCTGCCTACTACAAAAGTAATGCTGTTAACTTTCTGTAACACAATACACAATACAGTACTGTATTATTGTAATCAAGTAATCATATGTGTATTTATACATTTTCTTGACTTCTATACTTCGTATATAATTTTAAAGAGATGTGGAAAATAAATTGGGACTGAACTGAACTGAACTATAGGCCATATTTGACAACAGTTTTGAAACTGATGGATACGGTTTCCAGCCCCTGCCACAATTTGAACTTCAGTTTCTGCAGCACTAAGTTTGAACCCTAAGAGAGATTGCACTTGTTTTGATATCATCATATTATGGTTAATGTGAGCTGTGGTATTATTGATCTCCTTAGAGCTGTAAATTGTACTTTTAAGTCTGGTTTTGTACACAATGTTATTGTAGAGATACGTGCATAGGGAAATGGAGGCTAACTTTCATCATTGTATCAATGTAGGGGGAAAATGTGATAGGCAGAAATGAAATGGGAGATTTATGACATCTTTTCAGACATCTGACAAGCAGAGATCAAAAAGTCAATCCGTTAAGACCATGGCGAATTACAGTTTTGGCCATTTCTAGTTAGGTGAATGATTTAACACATGTTTTGTCCTATAGGGACTCTAAAAAATTTGAGTTGAAAATTTGACTTAGAAGAAAAAATGCCTATTGGAACTGTCAAAAATATTCAAAATAGGCAATAATTTGAGTTGTACGAGGTTGAATTATTCAAAGTCGTCTGTATTTGATTATTAAAATGATAGGGAAAATTGACAAAGAATTGAATTATAGAAGGTAAACATTAAAAAAAAAAATCATTTTTTGTAAGTTCGCTCAACAACTGATCACCATAATTTGCATTTCCGCACATTCACAGAAAGTGCGCCATACCAAGCTAGCCGAGAGTCTGGAGCAGGCCCTGGAAGAGAAGAAATACCTGGCTGGGGTGGACCCCTCGCAGGTAGAGATGTGCTATCCACCCATCATACAGAGTGGTGGCAACTACAATCTCAAGTTCAGCGTTGTCAGGTATGTATGAGTGCAACTTGCCAAGTGGGGATCACCCGTCTTGTCTCAGAGAGATTGGTTATTCCAGGGTTCATATGGCCCAGGGAATTTCTGGAAAGTCAGAGAATTTGAAAATACCTTTTCCACCAGTAAAATCATTCTTGATTGGGAGGTTGCTGGTATTGTTATGAAGTGTTTTTACACGATTTAGAATGTAAAAATGGTCATGGAAATTTGTGGTTTTCTGCTCTGAAAAGTCAGAGAAAGTCAGGGAATTTTGAAAATGGTTGAATGTGCGAACTCTGGTTGTTGATCTTGATTATTTTTGTACAGGTGGTCACACAAAATTATGAAACTAATATCCTTTCACTTTATGATCCCCTATATGAATGTCTTCTTGTCTTGTCACTTTTACAGTGATGAACACAAGATGCACTTTGGGGCCATCACATGCTGCATGGGTGTCCGCTACAAGTCGTACTGCTCCAACATCGTACGTACCATCCTGGTGGATCCCTCTGATGAACAGCAGAGTGTTTACAACCTCCTCCTGGAGATTGAAGAGGAGATCATCCAGGAGCTCAAACCAGGTATGGAGTCAGAACAAGGGGTGGGGACAGGGGAGGGGATGTGAAGGGAGGGGTTGGTACTCAGCATCTTGGTGGATCCCGTGAATGAACAGTGGCGCATCTACAACCTCCTCCTGGAGTTTGAAAAGGAGATCATTCAGGAGCTCAAAACCAGGTATAGAGTCAGAACTGGGGTGGGGGGTGGGAGGGATGGGGGGTGCGGAGGGATGGGGGTGGGGAGGGATTGGGGGGGAGAGTAGGATGGGAGGGGAGGGGTTGGTACTTGCCACTCTGGTAGATCCTACAGATAATAACAGAGCATCAACAATGTTCTCCTGGATAGTGAGGAGATTATTCAGGAGCGCAAACCAGGTATGAAGTCAGAACAGGGTGGGGTGGAAGGGAGGAGGTGAAGGGAGGGGGTGTAGGACGGGAGGGGAGGGGTTGGTACTTGCCAGGCTGGTAGATCCCGATGGTGGGGAGGTACAGGGGAGTAGGATTAGAGGGGGATGGGGTTACATGTCTTGTTGTCAGTACAGATGTACTGCCCCAGATTTTTCAAGTAGGACCCATGTTGGATGTCAGGTGCAACCTTTGCGCTAGAAATATTCAGGAAATTTCACTAAAATAGTATAACAGTAGGTTTAAGAGACCGTGTCCTGCATTAATTCTATAAAACATATCAACCTGGTCGACCAAAAATTTCCCCCTTGTTGATTTGAAAGTTTGGTATTTCACTTAACACAATACATTGCATTACTTGTATTATGTATTTGTGGATTGATTGATCGATTTAGTTATTCATTTATTCATTTATCATTTATATATGTATTTATTTATTTGCTTCTTTATTTGTTGCAGGTGTTAAACTGTGTGATGTTTATCATGCAGCTGTGGCTGTGGTAAAGAAAAAGAAAGCAGACCTTCTGCCAAATTTCACCAAGAATGTTGGGTGAGTAAAATAAAGTGTTCTGCAATTTGCTATATAAAATTATTTGGGATGTAATACTATAAATTAGGGGGAAATTCCCCAAAACAACAATCACATATGCCCCTGGCTTATTGGATAGAGCAGAGGGAAAACTTTCTTTAGAAATTGCTTTGATTGCTAACAGGAAATTCATAACACAAGTGTTAAAGTCACATAATTAAATAAATCATAAATATATATGGTGTTATATAACTATATTACACCATTCATACATTGGTGGGTACCAAGGAAGAGGAAAATATATCATGAAACTTGAAAATAAACACCAAATGTTATTTATATGTAAATGAAGAGATACATAGAATAGATGAATATTTGTGTTATGATTCGCATGTTATGACACCATTCTTGAAATGTTTGTGAAACATGCAAGATAACAAGCTAAACACATTCACACTTGTTTCTAGGACAACCCAAACCAATGTGTCCCAAAAGAATTGCAGTCAAGATTTTGAAAGCCATATTCAAACTTTTTTTCAGGCTAAATAAAACACAACAGAGATTAATGACTGGAAATTTATGAAATAATCAGGCCAAGCAAACTAAAAAAGCTTAAGTTTTCACTGTTTATGTTAGGCAAACCTTAATTCGGAAACAACTTACACCCCCAAAAACCATTTATGGTGGTGTCCTGCTATTGAAAAGCTTACAAATGTGTGTGCCATAATTGGCAGATAGCTAGATCAATTTGTCAGTTTGTCAGAATTGGCTTGTTTCACATGAAATCAAAGTAGTGTGATAATTTTAGATCCTTCTCTCATTCTGTAAAGTGCAAATATCAAATAAGGATTAATCATTGTTACTTGGTGTCTTTAATTCAATGTATTCAATTTAATTTAAGTAAAAGATGATTGGTGATGCGTGGAAAGTGGGACTAGAAGCTTCCTTGTGCTTTTTAGCACTACAAGCTGTTAGGAGTACAATTCCTCAGTACCGATCTCCCAACTGCCCAGTTGATGTTGAAAATGTTGTCAGTGACTATGACCAAAATTTCAGTTTTTCAAACATGGGCGGGGGTCCATCGCGTGAAAATTTAACTAGCAAGTCACTGAGAGTTATGTTGGCCTTGTTGTTGATGTTGTGTTGTGTACATTCTGAAAGTGGGAAACAGGCGCTTTAGCTACAATGTCTCCACAGCTTCGCAAACCAAGTTTCATCTTTCAAGAGAATTGTTAACCCTTTTGTGAGCAGGGTTTCATATTTCCAGGTCTCAGTTGTATTTCCCCACCCAGTTGTTGCGGAAATATAAATTTCTCCCATTGAACTTTGTATAAAAGAAGCCAATATTTATATCTAGCGACAGTTGTCGGCGAAATATGTTAACCCTGCGTTGGAGGCTAAGAACATGGATATCTTATTCTTTGGCTGTGGTCAAAGGAAAATGATTGCTTAATATTGAAATCAAATCATCTTTTAGTTGGTTGAAATCTCTGTACACAGCCTGTCGCATCTCTCCAAAGCATTGTATAACATGTTCCAGATTAAGACAGTGGGCTTCCTCCATTTGGATGAAGTGTTTTTTTGCTATGTCTGCCACTGTAGTGGATGCTTACATGTACAATACTTTTTGTTTGATAACAGGCGTCCAGAAATCTTAGCGTGGCGTACAAAATGCGTCCCATGCATGCCCCGTGAGCGACATCCGACGCCTCAGAATAATTTGTGGACAAAGAAGTATGATCGGTCATCCTGCCTTGTGTTGGCGTGGCACGCCGTTTTCACATATTCAAACAATTAAGTATGTGTATTGCCGACATTACTATTGTGTTGTAAGTGTATTTCTAACAGACAGCAGCTAGACCCTAATTCAGTTCTTCAAGTGTGTGATCTTCTGTCACGGCTCAATGCGCCTCAACTGGAATAAGAACTGCATTATTAAAGAAAAATATCAAAAAAAAAATATGTGGGTAAATCTATTCTAAAATGTGTAATTTTTAGAATTCTAGTGGGAAAAATAATTCCTATTACTCAAATGGTTGATTGCTTTCCACCGCCACTGTCTTTGATATGATTTCGCATCACAGCATTTCTGCTGTGACATGATTTCATGGATACACTAATGTAACTTTGACGTGTAAAAGTTAGCGCTAAGCGGACAAGTACTTCGTTTTGGGGAGACTGAATTCAGGAACATCTTGTCCTCTTTGCTTCTTGCACCTTATTATATTTCTACCCCACAAAGACTTGATTTCCCTAACCCATAATTCTGACAAGATAAAAATGCATCTAAGCCTTCTATTTTTTCTACTCCATTAGTCCCCAATGTAAAATGCACACATTCCCATGCACTCCTCGTGCACAAGCACACACACATTTCGCATATTCGCTACTTGTTGAAAACATTACATGTTAACTACTGCTCCTTATGATCATTTCCGTATGGAGTCAACAGTGTGTATGGCTTGATTATTAATTAAGTATTATGATTATTATAATCAATTGATTATAATTACAAATAACATTATCATTACACACACACACCACACATCCAAATACATGTCGATATGAATTTTTTAAAGATTCTTTTACAACAAAGTCATCTAAGATCTACAACAAATAAGTAATGCATTTGTCGTGTACTTTCTTCTACAGAACATAAGTCAGAGTGTAGAGGGTAACTACACCTATCTGCGTATTCAACTTCTTTCATCCGCGGAGGCCGCCATGGGCTCGCAATGATGGCAGCGTATTTCCAAATCTGACGCTCATTTATCAAAGAACTGTAAGTATTACATTTGCACCATTTGTATGTTAGTCTTGTATGCCAACATATTTACAAGGCGTTTTAATATGTACAGTGATAAGGGCTGTTTTTGATAGAACGCCAAACTTTAGTTCTCCCACACATTCCTTGAGAGAAAAAAATGAAGTCAATCATACATTTTTGTATTTAATTTTAATCGCTTTGTGTTTGTTGTTAATGACATATACAGTCAAGAACATTAAGTGCGTTGTTCAATTACGATCATATGCCCTCATAATTTATTATCATAAATTGGCTGAAGGAGTCATCTACATTGATATGAAATTCAACCAAAAATGTGCAAAACTAAGCATCATCAGTTCAATAATTACTTTGTTTGTATAGTTAAGATGTTGAAGTTCTGCCAGAAATAATTTAAGAATTTGGATACAGATTTGTGAGATGGAATTTCATGTTTACCAACTAGTTCTGAGTGTGAGTTATATACAATCATTTATATCACACATTTTTTTATGCCTCCGCAACGAAGTTGCCGGAGGCATCATGTTTTCGGCGTTGTCCCGTACCGTCCGTCGTTACCAGATTCTCGTTACGCGATAACTGAGAATACCTCCGATCGGCGATTTTGATTTACTAGGACCAAGTTGTATATGAGGCCACCAATGAACTGATTAGATTTTGGCAGCTTGAAGGTCAAAGGGTCACCGAGCCTACAATATGTCTGATTGGGCTCGCTTACCGCGATAACTGAGGAGCGGCTGGTCGGATTGGTCATGTAATTTGGGTGAAGTATGTTATTTTATGAGGCACACCAATGAACTTGCTGAGATTTTGGCGGGCTCAAGGTCAAAGGTCACCGGGCCTTAAATATGTCTGATTTGGACTGCTTCAAGTTACCGCAGATAAACTTCAGAGAACCCCCAATCGCGATTTTGATGTAACTAGCCGACAAGTATGTACTATTGAGCACCAATGAACTGATTAGATTTGGATGCTGACAAGGTCAAAGGTCAAAAGGTCATCGCCGGCCTAAAATATGTCTGATTTGGGCTCGCTTACCGCGATAACTGATGGAGTGCGCTTGGCTCGGATTGTGATTGTAACTTGGGTGAAGTATGTATTATGAGGCACCAATGAACTGATTAGATTTTGGGGCTGAAAGGTCAAAGGTCATTGGGCCTTACAATATTGTCTGATTTGCGGCTTTGTTACCGCGATAACTTGAGAACCCCTGATCGTAATTTTGATGTAACTAGGACCAAAATATGTAATATTGAGCCACCAATGGAACTGATTAGATTTTGGAGCTCAAAGCCGTCAAAGGTCACCCGGCCTTAAATATGTCTGATTTTGGGGCTCGTCTACCGCGATAACTTGAGAGCGGCTGGTCGGATTGTTCATGTAACTTGAGGTGAAGTATTTATGAGGGGCCACCAATGAACTGATTAGATTTGGGGCTGAAAGGTCAAAGGTTCAAAGGTCACCGGGCCTTTAAATATGTTCTGATTTGGCTCGCTACCGTTGATTAACTTCGAGAGCGGCGTTCGGTTGTGAGTAACTTGGGTGAAGTATCGTATTTGAGGCACCAATGAACTGATTGATTTTGGGGGCTGGAAAGGTCAAAGGTCACCGGGGCCTAAAAATATCTACTGATTTGGCTCGTTACCGGCATAATTGAGAATGGCCAGTTGAATTTTCATGTACCGTGAGTGAAGTATGTTATTATGGACGGCACCAATGAACTGATTAGATTGGAGTTCACAAGGTCAAAAGGTCGAAGGTCACCGGACCTCAAATATGTCTGGTTTGGGCTTAAATGTGATAACTGAGAGCGGCTGTCGGATTGTGATGAAACTTGGGTGAAGTATTTATTATAAGGCACCAATAAACTGATAAGATTTTTGGAGCTGAAGCGTCATATATCTACCTCTAAATATATGTCTGATTTGGGGCTCATTACTGTGATACTTGAGTTATGAGACTTTTCCGATTTTGCATGTAACTTGCGGCTAGAAGTATCTTATTATAAGCGCACCAATTAACTGATTCGATTTTGGAGTTGATATAATCATCAAAGTAGTCACCGTGCCTTAATATGTCTGATTGCGGCTCTTACCGCGATAACTGAGGCGGCTTAAATTGAATTTTACTGTAACTGCGTCAAAGGTCACATGGACTTATCATTTTGCTTATTCATCTAGTTGGTCTTTGCTCCATTGCGTAACCTTGAAGCTTTTCAAATTCATCGCAATTGAGATGTGAGCTGCAGGCTGCGGAGGCATACCATCGACTGCGCGCAGTCGAAACTGCTCTAGCTTCTACATGACATATATCATTTGTTGTGTTGTAACAAGTTGCCATTGTTGACATAAGGTAGTAATGTTTGGATAACAATTGTTTTGCATAATAACTAAAAATATCTATTGTAATTGAAAACTGAAATCAAACATTTTAGACTCACAAGATTCCCCCAAAACTCTCATTTTCATTTTCATGTATTTCTCTCACTATACCCAAGTTTAATTCAGATAACCTGGTATGCAAATTCTTCATTTAGTACCGTACAACTAATGTTCAAATGAGGCAAACATAAACAAATTAAACACAATAGCTAATATCTACAGCACTGAAACATCTGGCAAAATGGCTGGATGCCATTTTACTCCAAAGTTGTGTTGACGTTTATGTTGTATGAACAAGAACTTAATCCATGTCAACATTTCAACACAGAATTCAAGACCATTTTTCAGAACACTGGTAATTGTCAAAGCACCCTACTTGATTACTTTTTGCTATATTTGAATTTAGGACATTATCGTAGTTCCAACATCAAGGCTCCCGGCGAGTCCACAAGTGCCATCAACCAACCTCAAAAACATCCCTCATCAAAACCCAGAAAACAAAACATAAGCAAAAAAAATAAAAATGAGGTTAAATATCTACCATTTGGGCAGAAAAATAATTTCAAAACCATGTCTTGGGTGTGTTGTTTAATTAGAGCTTACAGTTTTTTAGGAGTTGACATATTTATTGGTTATTGCTCTTTTCACATAAGTCAGTCACTTCATATTAATGTTTATTGTCTTTCAGGAAGGGTTCAAAGTAGTATAGTAATCAAGGTTTTTTTAAATTCGGATTAGCCCCCGACTACATGGGGTGGCCGGATTTACTCTGCACTCACAGAAATTGCCCTTCACCCCCACCTCCACTTTCACTCTATCTCGGCTGCATCTCCTGCCTCTTAAATCCAACCCTCCTTACTCTCCTCCACCTCTTGCTTCTTACTGTCTGCTTTGGTCGCCCCTGCACCTCTGACCATCCATCTGAAACACAAGCGCCTTTCTCAAAACATGATCAACATCCCTCCTCAGCACGTGTCCATACCAACATATTCCATTCGCCTTTCTACATCTGATCCAAGCACATTAATAAATTGATATATACAAAAAACTATTACAATACTTCCAAGTATAGATCCTCATACAATCCAGAACTGGAGAATTGTTGGATCGTTATGTAATTACTCACTTTTTGTGCTACTTAACTCAGTTATACCATCAACCCTAGTGGTACTACAGCTGCCAGAAAGACTAGGTTATGGGTTCAAATTCATTTGGTCATCCTTTCTCATTATGATTAGTATTCTTTTTCATTCTTGATATTTTTTTTTTACCAGGGAATCATCAAACAAGACAAGTTGTCATCAACCCCAACCGTGGTAACCCTAAGCTGAAGACCTTCACATCAGACCAAAATTGTACAAAGAGGATGCAAGGCCCGCATTAGAGGCACATGCTCAACGCGTAACAGAAGGACCACATTTACTGTAAAAGTGGATATTTTATGCGGATTATTTTTCTCGCTGCAGAGTTTGATGAATTTGCGCATTTTTTTTTTTTTTCACAGCACATGTAAGAGTGCTAAGTAACCATCATTGAGCCACACCAAAAAAAATGTGAACTGTAACTTTAGTGCTAGCCACGCATGCACCACTGTCCTAACAAGTCAATCACCAAAACAATAAAAGCCAAAAATTAAACAATTAGCTCCAAGAAAGATTCATGTGATTTTATTTTCCGCACTAGATCGGCCTAATGCGTGAAATGCATGGGAAACTTTTCTTCATTCACAAATATTCAAATTTACAGTTTACTCTTTTCATCTCTGTCACATCAGTTTCATATAGGGCACACCAAAAAAAAATGCCCAAACTATTCTGATGTAGATGGAAACCAAAAAAGTTGCCTACCCGTTTTGATAAATATTGCATAATCTGCTCATTATTATCAGAGTTCTTTCGCGTATTTTAAGAAGAAAAAAGTAATGTGAAAAAATAAATATATATTAAATTGGATATTTCATGCAAAAGAAATCTGCTAATTAAATCCCAATGACAACATTTGTGTCCTTTGGCGTAAATCACTATCTGTATTACCTCTCCACTCTGGATATGAATACGTATTGGATGTGAAAGTTTAATCTAGAAGATTTCACATGCCACCTAAGCAACCGACGTGCGTCAAACTAGTATCCGCTGTAACAATATCTCATGGAAAAGCAGTTGCTGTATTCAAGACTTATTAAACTCTGACCTTTGACCTTGCCTTTATCCTCATGCTCTCTACAGGATATCCGCTACACGTCCATGCGTGGCGACAGGTGGACATCCTTTACAACAACAATCAAGCACGCCGTCTTCCAGCCTTTGCGACGGAGATGATGATCATCGTTCTCACTTCACCTCAAGGTTAGTTGAACTTCATCCACTAAAGACTTCTTGTGATTTATGAATTCTTACCTACTCCAAATATACTACCCCAAAACAAAGCAATAATATATATGTCTAATCCAAATAAATTCAATCTGTCCTGTAGAAGAAAGTTACAGCATTGCTATTCAAATCCACCCTAAATTATTTTGAATGACATATTGGGATCTGCAGAATGATTGGATAATATTATAATCACTATGTACATTACCTGTACAAAATGCCAGGAGGGCGGGAAACCTTACATTGTTTGTTGTTCGAAAAAAAAAAGAATAAGGACTGTGCCAATATACATCCAATAATAGAAAGGGAAAATATTAATATTTCACCATGCAAATGTGTACTTTTTTGTTAACATGGGACAGTAATGATGGTAAAAATGACGAGAATAAAGGAGAATGATGTCATGAACATTATTACATAGCTATATACATGCTGCTTTGCTGCTATAAATTTTTGAAAATTACTATACGGTTGCTACTTCAATTCAAGGCGTGTTTTGTGACATACCCAATGTTTTCAATGTATATTTTTTCCCCCAAACTTTCAGAACGCCATCTTCTGCCAACAAACGTCACATGGACGTCCAGTTCTACACTATTGCGGTGCGAGAGATCACCAGCCGATCTGCCCTCAAAACACAACATTCATGACAGGGACGACATCGCCACGTGAACAGGTACGAAACAAAGCGGGAAGCTCTAAGTGCAGAGCCGTACACACCTGCCGATTGCCATCTTAGACGTCCTTCAACAATTATTGGCAAGCATGATCAATTCAGATAAACTCGTCGCGTGGGCGACAGAAGTGGGCCCCTCATAGTCCCGGCAGAAGGGCCCTTAAACAACTTTCTCCAACTTGAAACACTTTCGCCAACCTGGAAAACAAAGAAGGGAAGGACACCGCCAGCAAGAAGTATGCCGTCTTCATCGGAGACACAGTATTGGTGAATGAGGTAAGCTGATGAAGATGAAAGGTAGGAAACTAAAGAAGAAGTTCCCCATACATCAGTGTTGATTTAAAGAATGCAGAACATTTTTACAAATCAACTATTCAAAGTTTTAACAAATTTGGATAAGCTGTCCAAGAGATATGACTATTCAAAGTTTGATTAAATATGCATGCCGCCCTCTGTAGAGGGCAACTTTGCTCAAGTTTGTGATGTCACACCAGAACAACTCTCCATTGACTTGATACATGCATTTTCACAAATCTTTATTTTGCAACTTATTGTTTGTTTTGTGGTGACAGTTCACAATTATTATTTTTTTTTTTACAGGAGGGACCTGCTAAACTTCTTACACCAGTGAAGAAGAAGGTTAAAAACATTGGTATCTTCCTGAAGGTAAGATATCAGATTGAGGAAAGGGTTGATGATTTTTATATTAATAGTGATGATATTGATAAGACAGTAATGATGATGGTAGTTCTTTGGATGAGAGTGTGATGATGATGATGATGACGACGATGATGGTGATGACGATGATGATGATGGTGGTGGTTGTGATGGTAATAATGATAATAATGAAGAGATGAAGATGAGGACGATGATAATGTTGATGTTGGTTTCTGTTTCTGTTCTGATGGCACTAATTTTAATGATGAGTGTTGTCATGATCACTGATTGCAACAGAAATGTGATCAAGAATATGATTTGAAATCAATAATCAACTGTTATATTGTGGATAAAAATAAAAAGTGATGTTTCTGACAAATGATACAAATAATATTGCCCCCTCCCCACTTTCATTTTCTCTTTTCCTCTGTTATTTGTCCTGTCTACCAGGGTGAAGATGAGCAAGAAGAGGACAAGGACCAACAGAAGAAAGAACAAGAAGAGCTTCTTGGGAAGGGCATGAGAAGAGCTGTACTGGAGAGCAAACTTAGGGTTAGTTTGATAAAAGCATGATTTACCACTAGAAAATAGTCATAAAGATATGTAAAAACAAAATTTTAAGGCTTTATAAATGGTCTATATATCAAGACTTAAATATGTGGTCACTGGCATTTGGTTTTTAAGTTAGATCTGTTGTTTATTATATACCTTTGTATGAAAGAAGTAAATTACATATTTTGAGACAATAGTCTGAAGTTTAAAAACATGTGACATACCAATTTTATCTCAAAGTATGATTCCCCGGCTTAGTTTATGTGACATTGATAATTAGTGATGGTATTGAAAATGACATAGGACCCACTGGAATAATAGTTCAGTTTCATAATGTATGCACATTTAGGACTACCTTTCTGAAAAGGGTTACTCTGAACAACCCAATAGCTTGCCAGAGTCTTTGCCATACACACATCAACTAATGTGTTCAAGTTGCATTCAAGTGTTGAAAATGTATTCATTGACAGAGATTGAAGAAAAAGCTCATCACTAGGCCTGAGAGAGAAGATTTCTATAAATTTGAATTCATTATTCCACAGTCCTATTCCACAACAAATATCAAAATAAAATTTCTAGAAAATATGAAATGTAGACCTGATTTTATCAGTGATTCTAGGTTTTGTACAAGTAGCAAATATTGATAAGATATTATAGAATAGTGCATAATTGTGCCAGTAAGACAGTGACTAAGCTTATGACTCAGCTAAATGCTTTTCTCAAGCTAAATACTTTCCTTACCTGTATAGTAATGATGCTTTTAACTTTTCAGTACCACGCACAGAATATCATGTGCAAAGTCTATAGGTATTTTTGTCATTGAGACTAGAGGGCTACATCATTGTCATGAGAAAAAATCTCCCCAATCCTGAAGAGTGTTTGTTCGTTGTGACGTTTGTTACTGTAGAACGAGACTTCATCGGAGGAGAAACGCAAGCAGCGACAGCACGAATTGGCTGAACAGTTGAACAGAGAAGCCAGACTGAGGTTGGCGCAATCCAGTGATACCAAGAAGGAAACAAAGTGAGTGCCTCAGAGGAGTGAACCCCCCCCCAAAAAAAAAAAAGAAAAAAAACATTAAAGACACAAGATAACATTGTGGAGCTAAACTTTAAACTTTGATATCTGAGCTACATTGTAGTGCAATTTCTGAGCTACGTAATATACATCCTAGAATACAAACGTTTAAAAAGTTATGCTGCCTCTGGCAAGATATGCATGAATAAACATCACCGTTGAATTAATACTCCAGTGGAGCCTAAAATAGCCTATATTTACGCACTGGAGTCTATAGGAGGAAATGGGCAAGGTGAACTGGTCAACCCGAGTACTCCTAAGATTTCACTTTTTTAAAGCACTAAGTAATCATTTTGAAATACATTTTTTTTTTCACAGCTTCATTTTTAGACCTTATCAAAGAGACTTACAACATGGAGGATTATGTAGCTCACATATTTTAAACTTAAGTCATTGTTAACTTGTGTCTTTAATTCAATGTAATTCAATTTAATTTAAGTAAAAGATGATGGTGATTGCGTGGAAAGTGGGACTAGAAGCTTCCTTGTGCTTTTTAGCACTACAAGCTGTATAGGAGTACAATTCCTCAGTACCGATCTCCCCAACTGCAGTGATGTTGAAATTGTTGTCAGTGACATGACCAAAATTTCAGTTTTCAAAACATGGTCATCGGTGAAACATTAACTAGAGTCACTGAGAGTTATGTTGGCCTGTTGTTTGATGTGTGTTGTGTTACATTCTGAAAGTGGGAACAGGGCTTTAGCTACAATGTCTCCACAGCTTCCGAAACCAAGTTTCATCTTCAAAGAGAATTGTTAACCCTTTGGAGCAGGGTTTTCATATTTCCAGGTCTCAGTTGTATTTCCCACCCAGTTGTCTGGGAAATATAAATTTCTCCCATTGACTTTGTATAAAAGAAGCCAATTTTATATAGGACAGTGTCGGGAAATATGTTAACCCTGCGTTGGAGGCTAAGAATGGGATATCTTATCTTTGGCTGGGTCAAAGGAAAATGATTGTAATATTGAAATCAAATCATCTTTAGTTGGTTGAAATCTCTGTACACAGCCTGTCATCTCTCCCAAAGCATTGTATAACATGTTCCAGATAAGACAGTGGGCTTCCTCCATTGGATGAAGTGTTGTTTTGCTATGTCTGCCATGTAGTGGATGCTTACATGTACAATACTTTTTGTTTTGATAACCAGGGTCCAGAAATCTAGCGTGGCGTACAAAAATGCGTCCCAGATGCCCCGTGAGCCGGACATCCGACGCCTCAGAATATTTGTGGACAAGAAGTATGAGTCGGTCATCCTGCCTGTGTTTGGCGTTGGCACGCCGTTTCACATTTCAACAATTAAGGTATGTGTATGCCGACATTACTATTGTGTTGTAAGTGTACTTTCTACAGACAGCAGCTAGACCCTAATTCAGTTCTTCAAGTGTGTGATCTTCTGTCACGGCTCAATGGCCTCAACTGGAATAAGAACTGCATTATTAAAGAAAATATCAAAAAAAAAATATGTGGGTAAATCATTCTAAAATGTGTAATTTTTAGAATTCTAGTGGGAAAAATAATTCCTATTACTCAAATGGTTGATTTGCTTCCACCGCACTGTCTTGATATGTTTCGCATCACAGCATTTCTGTGTGACATGATTTATGGATACACTAATGTAACTTTGACGTGTAAAAGTAGGGCAAGGACAAGTACTTTCGTTTTGGGGAGACTGAATTCAGGAACATCTTGTCCTCTTTGTTCTTGCTTATTATATTTCTACCCCACAAGACTGATTTCCTAACCCATAATTCTGACAAGATAAAAATGATCTAAGCCTTCTATTTTTTCTACTCCATTAGTCCCCAATGTAAAAGCACACATTCCCATGCACCCGTGCACAAGCACACACACATTCGCATATTCGCTACCTTGTGAAAACATACATGTTAACTACTGTCCTTATGATCATTCCGTATGGAGTCAAAAGTGTGTATGGCTGATTATTAATTAAGTATTATTGATTATTATAATCAATTGATTATAATTACAATAACATTATCATTACACACACACACACACATCCAAATACATGTGAATGAATTTTTAAAGATTCTTTTACAACAAAGTCATCTAGATCTACAACAAAATAAGTAATGATTTGTCGTGTTTACTTCTCTACAGAACATAAGTCAGAGTGTAGAGGGTAACTACACCTATCTGCGTATCAACTTCTTTCATCCGGGGAGCGCCATGGGTCGCAATGAGGGCAGCGTATTTCCAAATCCTGACGCTACATTTATCAAAGAACTGTAAGTATTACATTTGCACCATTTGTATGTTAGCTTGTATGCCACATATTTACAAGGTTTTAATATGTACAGTGAAAGGGTGTTTTGATAGAACCAAAACTTTGTTCTTCCCCAACACATCCTTGAGAGAAAAAAATGAAGTCAATCATACATTTTTGTATTTAAT
The DNA here is from genome assembly GCA_001188425.1 of Eucidaris tribuloides. Classification (NCBI taxonomy): domain Eukaryota; kingdom Metazoa; phylum Echinodermata; class Echinoidea; order Cidaroida; family Cidaridae; genus Eucidaris; species Eucidaris tribuloides. The sequence goes on from JZLH01S0032294.1 coordinate 53,042, forward strand.
TTTAATCGCTTTGTGTTTGTTGTTAAAGACATATACAGTCAAGAAATTAAGCTGGTTGTTCAATTACATCATATGCCTCATAATTTATTATCATAAATGGCTGAAGGAGTCATCTACATGATATGAAATTCAACCAAAATGTGCAAAACTAAGCATCATCAGTCCAATAATTACTGTTGTTTGTATAGTTTATAGATGTTGAAGTTCTGCAGAAATAATTTAAGAATTTGGATACAGATTTGGAGATGAATTTCATGTTTACCAACTAGTCTGAGTGTGAGTTTATACAATCATTTATATCACACATTTTTATGCCTCCGCAACGAAGTTGCCGGAGGCATCATGTTTTCGGGTTGTCCGTCCGTCCGTCCGTTACCAGATCTCGTTACCGCGATAACTTGAGAACCTCCGATCGGATTTTGATGTTACTAGGACCAAGTATGTACTATGAGCCACCAATGAACTGATTAGATTTTGGAGCTGAAAGGTCAAAGGTCACCGAGCCTAAAATATGTCTGATTTGGGCTCGTTACCGCGATAACTTGAGAGCGGCTGGTCGGATTGTCATGTAATTTGGGTGAAGTATGTATTATGAGGCACCAATGAACTGCTGAGATTTTGGGGCTCAAAGGTCAAAGGTCACCGGGCCTTAAATATGTCTGATTTGGGCTCGTTACCGCGATAACTTGAGAACCCCCAATCGCGATTTTGATGTAACTAGCGACAAGTATGTACTATGAGCACCAATGAACTGATTAGATTTTGGAGCTGAAAGGTCAAAGGTCAAAGGTCATCGCGGCCTAAAATATGTCTGATTTGGGCTCGTTACCGCGATAACTTGAGAGTGGCTGGTCGGATTGTGATGTAACTTGGGTGAAGTATGTATTATGAGGCACCAATGAACTGATTAGATTTTGGGGCTGAAAGGTCAAAGGTCATTGGGCCTTAAATATTGTCTGATTTGCGGCTTGTTACCGCGATAACTGAGAACCCCTGATCGAATTTTGATGTAACTAGGACCAAATATGTAATATGAGCCACCAATGGAACTGATTAGATTTTGGAGCTCAAAGGTCAAAGGTCACCCGGCCTTAAATATGTCTGATTTGGCTCGTCTACCGCGATAACTTGAGAGCGGCTGGTCGGATTGTTCATGTAACTTGGTGAAGTATTATGAGGCACCAATGAACTGATTAGATTTTGGGGCTGAAAGGTCAAAGGTCAAAGGTCACCGGGCCTTAAATATGTTCTGATTTGGGCTCGTTACCGTGATTAACTTGAGAGCGGCGTTCGGATTGTGATGTAACTTGGGTGAAGTATGTATTATGAGGCCACCAATGAATGATTGATTTTGGGGGCTGAAAGGTCAAAGGTCACCGGGGCCTAAAATATCTCTGATTTGGCTCGTTACCGGATAATTGAGAATGGCCAGTTGAATTTTCATGTACGTGAGTGAAGTATGTTATTATGGCGGCACCAATGAACTGATTAGATTTTGGAGTTCAAAGGTCAAAAGGTCGAAGGTCACCGGACCTCAAATATGTCTGATTTGGGCTCGGTTAATGTGATAACTGAGAGCGGCTGGTCGGATTGTGATGAAACTTGGGTGAAGTATTTATTATAAGGCACCAATAAACTGATAAGATTTTGGAGCTGTAAGCGTCAAAGTCACTGGGCCTTAAATATGTCTGATTTGGGCTCATTACTGTGATAACTTGAGTATGACTTTTCCGATTTTGATGTAACTTGCGGAGAAGTATCTTATATAAGGCACCAATTAACTGATTCGATTTTGGAGTTGAATAAGGTCATCAAAGTAGTCACCGGCCTTAATATGTCTGATTTGGGCTCGTTACCGCGATAACTTGAGAGCGGCTTAAATTGAATTTTACTGTAACTGCGTCAAAGGTCACATTGGACTTATCATTTGCTTATTCATTCTAGTTGGTCTTTGCTACCATGGTAACCTTGAAGCTTTTCAAATTCATCGCAATTGAGATGTGAGCTGCAGGCTGCGGAGGCATACCCATCGACTGCGCGCAGTCGAACTGCTCTAGTTCTACATGACATATACTCATTTGTTGCTGTTGTAACAAGTGCCATTGTTGACATAGGTAGTAATGTTTTGGGCATAACAATATGTTGACATAAACAATTTAATGATACATGTAATGAAAACTGAAATTCAAAATTTTAGACTCACAAGATTTTCCCCCAAAACTCTCAATTTCATTTTCATGAGTTCTGTCCTAACCAAGTTTAATTCAGATAACCTGTATGCAAATTCTTCATTAGTACCGTACAACTAATGTTCAAATGAGGCAAACATAAACAAATTAACACATAGCTATAACTACAGCACTGAAACCATCTGCAAAATGGCTGGCTGCATTTACTCCAAAGTTGTGTTGACGTTATGTTGTATGAACAAAGAATTAATCCATGTCAACATTTCAACACAGAAATTCAAGACCATTTTCAGAACACTGGTAATTTGTCGAAATTATTGTGCAATTCTTGCCTGACTTATTACTTTTTGCTATATTTGAATTTAGGACATATCGTAGTTCCAACATCAAGGCTCCCGGCGAGTCCACAGTGCCATCAACCAACCTCAATACAGCATTCCGCCTCATCAAAGACGTCCAGAAGAAATTCAAAAGCAGGGAAGCAGAGGAGAGAGAAAAGGAGGTATAAATATCTACCATTTGGGCAGAAAATAATTTCAAAACCATGTCTTGTGGTGTGTTGTTAATTAGAGCTTACAGTTTTTAGGGAGTTGACATATTTATTGTTATTGCTCTTTTTCAACATAAGTCAGTCACTTCATATTAATGTTTTATTGTCTTTTCAGGAAGGTTCAAAGTAGTAGTAGTAATCAAGGTTTTAAATTCGGATTAGCCCCCGACTACAGGGGTGGCCGGATTTACCTCGCACTCACAGAAATTGCCCTCACCCCCACCCTCCACTTCACTCTATTCGGTGCATCCTCCTCCTTAAATCCAACCCTCCTACTCTCCTCCACCTCTTGCTTCTTACATGTCTGCTTTGGTCGCCCCTGCACCTCTGACCATCCATCTGAAACACAAGCGCCTTTCTCAAAACATGATCAACATCCCTCCTCAGCACGTGTCCATACCAACATATTCCATTCGCCTTCTCCATCTGATCCAAGCACATTAATAAATTGAATATATACAAAAAACTATTACAATACTTCCAAGTATAGATCCCTTTATCGTTAACTCAATGCAGAACTTGGAGAATTGTTGATCGTTATGTAATTAACCTCACTATTTTGTGCTACTTAACCAGTAGAATTTGTCTCACAGGATTCCCTAGTGGTACTACAGCTGCCCAGAAAGCACTAGGTTATGGGTTCAAATTCAGTTTGGTCATCCTTTTTCTGAGTCATTATTGATAGTATTCTTTTTCATCTTGATATTTTTTTTTACCAGGGAATCATCAAACAAGACAAGTTGGTCATCAACCCCAACCGTGGTAACCCTAAGCTGAAGGACCTTCACATCAGACCAAACATTGTACAAAAGAGGATGCAAGGGTCATTAGAGGCACATGTCAACGGTAAAGAAGACACATTTACTGTAAAAGTGGATATTTTCATGCGATTAATTTTTCTCGCTGGCAGAGTTTGATGAAATTTTGCATTTTTTTTTTTTTTTCACAGACACATGAAGTATGGCAAGCAACCACATGATGCACACCAAAAAAATGTGAACTGTAACTTTAGTAGCTAGCCACGCATGCACACACTGTCCTAACCAAGTCCAATCACCAAACAATAAAAGCAAAAATTAAACAATTAGCTCTGCAAGAAAATTCATGTGATTTTATTTTCCGCACTAGCATCGGCAAGCGTGAAATGCAGGAAACTTTTCTCATCACAAAATATTCAATATTTACAGTACTCTTTTCATCTCTGTCACATCAGTCATATTGAATATTTGCGGGCACATGCATAAAAATATGCCCAAACTATTCTGGTAGATGGAAACCAAAAAAAGTTGGGTCTTCGTACCAGTTTTGATAAATATTGCAGTAATCTGCTCATTATATCAGAGTCTTTTCGGTATTTAAGAAGAAAAAGTAAGTGAAAAATAAAATTGGATATTTCATGCAAGAAATCTGTAATTATAATCCCAATGACAACATTTGTGTCCTTGGGTAAGACATCTTATCTGTATTACCTCTCCACTCTGGAATATGAATGGATACGTATTGGATGTGAAAGTTTAATCTAGAAAGATTTCACTATGCCCACCTAAGCAACCGACGTGGTTCATTATATTCAGTGACCCGCTGTTTAAACATTAACTCATGAAAAGGCAGTGCTGTATTCAAGACTTATTAAACTCTGACCTTTGACCTTGGCCTTTATCCCATCATGCTCTCTACAGGATTCCGCTACACGTCCATGCGTGGCGACAAGGTGGACATCCTGTACAACAACATCAAGCACGCCGTCTTCCAGCCTTGCGACGGAGAGATGATCATCGTTCTTCACTTTCACCTCAAGGTTAGTTGAACTTCATCCACAAAGACTTCTTGTTGATTTATGAATTCTTACCTACTCCAAATATACTACCCCAAAACAAAGCAATAATATAGTATTGCATGATCCAAAGAAATGTTCATCTGTCCTGTAGAAAGTACAGCATGCTATCAAATCCACCCTAAATTATTTTGAATGACATATTGGGATCTGAGAATGATTGGAAAGGATACATCACTATGTACATTACCTGTGACAAAATGCCAGGGGAGGGGGGAACCTTTACATTGTTTGTTGTTGTTTCTTGGGAGTAATTTCATTGAAAAGGAAGTGTTAAGGACTGTGCAATATACAGTCCAGTAATAATTCATGTAAAGGAGAAATATTAATATTTCACCATGCCAAATGTGTACTTTTTTGTTAAACATGGACAGTAATGATGGTAAAAATGACGAGAATAAAGGAGAATGATGTATGAACATATAGATAGTATATACATGTGCTTGTGCTATAAATTTTTGAAATTATATACGGTTGCTACTTCAATTCAAGGCCGTGTTTGTGACATACCCCAATGTTTCAATGTATATTTTTTCCCCCAACTTTTCAGAACGCCATCTTGTTCGCCAACAAACGTCACATGGACGTCCAGTTCTACACCGAGGTGGGAGAGATCACCACCGATCTGCTCAAACATCACAACATTCATGACAGGGACGACATCGCCAGTGAACAGGTACGAAACAAAGCGGGAAGCTCTAGCTGCAGAGCCGAGTCGCATTCAACCTCTTGGCCGATTGCCATCTTAGACGTCACTTTCAACATAGATTTGCAAGCATGATCAATCAGTAACTCGTCGCGTGGCCGACAGAAGGGCCCCAGCATATGTTCCCGGCAGAAGGGCCTTAACACTTCTCCAACTTGAAAACTATTGGCTCTTTCACCTGAAATCAAAATAAATGTAGTTTTTGTAGATCCTTCTATCAGTCTGTTAAGTGCAAATTTCAAATAAGGCAAAATTTGGCAAATTAGAGAAATATTACTGTTAAGTCTCATCTGCCAGGAACATATTAGGCCCTTCAGCAGGGCACACAACAAACTAATAGTTCTACCCTTGTTCGTATACATAACTACTCTTTAAAATTCTTGATTTTTACATTAAGACTATGGATATCACAATTGACAGTGAATGTTTTTTGGGGGGGGGTGCCTCCAACTTACCAAAGTGAGGTTGTAGTGTATTTTGTGGATGTTCTGTTTCTGGACCCTTATAAAATACTGTCAGACGTCATTCAGACCACATTCAGGGAGATTATCAAATTTGTTTGTGTAAATGTGGAAAGATTACTAAATTTCAGGGAACATTCTACAGAATCAGAAATTCTTCGCTGCCTTGCCTTCTTGAATTATCATAAATTCCTCAAACAAGCCCCCCCCCAAAAAAAAAACAACTTCTTAGACACAATTGTTTGTCCATTTCAATCCCATTAGGCTGAGAGAGAGTTGCGACACAAACTCAAGTCGGCGTTCAAGAACTTCATCGAGAAGGTGGAAAGTCAGACCAAGGGCGACATCGAGTTTGAGGTGCCGTTCCGCGACCTGGGGTTCCCCGGCGTACCGCACCGTAGCACCGTCCTCCTCCAGCCCACCAGTAGCTGCATGATCAACGTCACAGAATGGGTAGGATTTCCATTTTTTCAAGAAATTTTCTACAAATTTTGCTTCATATATTTCCATCAAATCAAATGAGTAGGTTTCCTGCAAACTCATACATGGTTCTTTTCCAACTTGGAAATCGGGAAAAACCTGGGAAACGACTTTCTATTTTTTCCAGTCAGGGAAAAGTCTGGGAGTTTGAGAAAAGTCCTTATTATCAGGAACAGAATCAGTTTTGTTTGTCACCTTGTTCCTCTAGGATTGACACAAAGTGAGGAAGAAATAAGAGAAGCATAAGATAGTGATGATCCATAAAGTTTTAACTTCGATTTGGCAAAGATCAGGGAATTTGTTTTCGTGAAATGTTGGGAACCCTGACACTTCAGATTTTGATGAAATACAAATGTTGCTTCATATATTTCTATCAAATCAGTTAACTAAGTTTGCTAAAAACTCATTCTTATGAGTAAAAATTTGTAGCAATACAGTCAGAGAATACTAGAATATTTTGTATACATAATAATCGTGTGTACATGGCATATCCACGTTGGAATAAATTATTGAGTATTGAATGAACAAGTATTTGAAGTTTGATCTTTGTTACTCCACTTTCCCTCCCTATGCAGCCGACGTTTTGTATCTCGCTCGACGAGGTGGAACTGGTCCACTTTGAGCGAGTCCAGTTCCACATCAAGAACTTTGACATGGTCTTCATCTTCAAGGACTACAGCCGAAAGGTGTCCATGGTCAACGCCATTCCCATGAACCTCCTGGACCAAGTCAAGGATTGGCTGAAGTAAGTCAAATTGACTATCAGGAGTGTAATTCTTACCAGAAATGAACAGATATTCGTGCTGTCATTGAGGACAAATTTTTTTTTTTCAACATGTTTAGTCCTGATGGGTACAGTTGTCGACAGAACAATGGTGGTTAATTTGGATCCTTATATGCTGCTAAAAGTAAATGTCGGGCATTTGTCTTCACGATCGGACGTGAATGGTGGTAACTTTTTTGCTAGGTATAACGCTAAAATAAATGTTGGGTGTTTGCTTTTATGGTTGAAAATTAATTATGGTAACATTCTGCTCCGTAGAACACTAAAATAAATGTCTGTTGTTTGCTTTTACATCCGAATGAATAACGGTAACAATAAACATTCAGCTCCGTATGAAGCTAGAAATGTGAAGCCGAATGTTATGGTCATTTAATTCTTCCGCTGAATGCAAATTCCTGACATTATTTTTTATTTACAAATGGAGCCAAATGTTTACCGCAATTTACTGCTGTTGTTTAAGAGAAACTCCTGTCATTCACTCCTTCCACTTAACACAAACTAATATGTTTATTTATGTTTTTACATCATCATGTCAACAACACAAAATCTTTGTTGACATGTCATTTTTTCTTGAAATTTGCCTTTTCGTTGACAGTTTTCACGACAAAGTTCCTGTCGAAGACAGCACTAAAAGATATGGGGCTGTGATCAGATTTTACGTATGTCAAGCCACTGTGTGGACTGAGGGGCTAAGGGATCTTTGCGACGTCTGTCCATCCATAACACTTATAAAATTTGAATAACTTTACGACCATTTGCCCATTTGTAAACCAACTTGCATGGTAGATGCCTTACAGGGACCTCTATGTTATTTGAGATTCAAAGGTCATGTAAGTACATAGGTCAAAGGTCAAATGTTAAAATTTACCTGCAAGTTTCTACTGGGGTTGGTAACTTTTTAACTATATGTAAGCCCAATTATAAGCAACTTGGATGGTAGATGCCTGCATGGACCTACATTTTATTTGGAGGTCAAGGTGGTCATGTATGTAGTTCAAAGGTCAAATGTTCTAATGTACCTAGAATGAGTGTATGCAATTACAATGAAACACATTATGGCTATTGCCTTGTTACTTTTATCCATAGATGGGGAAGAGGGTACCTAAGTTTTACTTTTGGTCTCTACATTTTTCTCCTGTCTGAGATCTTGTGTGGGAGATGTCTTCTGCAGTAAGACCTAAGCTGGCAAAATTTTAGACATGGTACATCTAGTGAATGATTTTGCATTCTCTGTATGGTAAATAATGTTCTACTTTTATTTTTTCCTGTGTGATCCAGTTCTTGTGACATCAAATACACAGAGGGTGTTCAGTCACTGAACTGGCCCAAAATCATGAAGCACATCGTTGACGATCCAGACACTTTCTTTGAAAACGGAGGATGGACATTTTTGGAGCCTGAGAGTGATGTAAGTTGCAGTGGGTTAAATTTCAAGCAATGCATGTTTGCTAGGAATTCCTCTTTTTATGCCTCCGCAACGAAGTTGCCGGAGGCATTATGTTTTCGGGTTGTCAGTCCGTCCGTCCGTTACCGGTTCTCGTTACCGCGATAATTTAAGAACCGCTGATCAGATTTTGATGTAACTAGGACCAAGTATGTACTATGGGGCAACAATGAACTGATTAGATTTTGGAGCTGAAAGGTCAAAGGTCACCGGGCCTAAAATATGTCTCATTTGGGCTCGTTACCGCGATAACTTGAGAACGGCTGATCGGATTTGGATGTAACTTGGGTGAAGTATGTATTATGATGCAACAATGAACTGATTAGATTTTGGTGTTGAAAGGTCAAAGGTCACAGGGTCTAAAACGCATCTGATTTGGGCTCATTGCCACGATAACTTAAGAACGGTGTGTTGGATTTTGATGTAACTCGGGTGAAGTATGTATTATACGGCACCAATGAACTGATTAGATTTTGGAGTTGAAAGGTCAAAGGTCACGAGGCCTCATACATGTCTGATTTGGGCTCATTACCATGTTAACTTAAGAATGGCTGGTCCGATTTTGATGTAACGTGGGTGAAGTATCTATTATAAGGCACCAATGAGCTGATCAGATTTCAGGGTTATAAGGTCAAAGGTCGGAGGTCACAAGGCTCCATACTTAGTGTCTTTACCATGATAACATGAGAACGGCTTATCGGATATTGATGTAACCTGGGTGAAGTAAGTGTTATAGGGCACCAATGAACTGATCATATTTTGGGGGTCAAAGGTCACGAGGCCCCATACTTTATGTCTTTACCATGATAACTTGAGAACGACTTGTCGGATATTGATGTAACTTAGGTGAAGTATGTAATATGGGGCATTGATGAGATTTCAGAGTTGAACGGTCAAAGGTCACGATGCCCCGAACATTTCAAGTTTGGAATTGCACGGGGGTGCGGAGGCATACCCCATCGGCTGCGTGCAGCCGAATTGCTCTAGTTAATGATTGTATCTCGTGCTTTATAATGCTACATTGGTCCAGTGTGTACAGTATAGGATGGTCACATCCTGTACACGTTAACCTGCTTCAGTTTTCATAAAGAGCTGGAAGAAACTCAAGTGAGGTGGTTAAATAAATTAGAAGATGACAAAGTACTTGCAAAACAGCAGAATTTGAAGAATTTAATACTTGGTATTCTGAAAATGACACTTTGGTACAGAACTCTGGGTTGGCCAGTAAATACTGGGTGGTAAATACTGGTATTTACCGTTAAATACGTGACAAAAACGGGAAATACTGGGAAATTCTATACAAAAGTTATTTCTTGAAGGATAATAACTAAAAAATGTAGAGATTGTTGTTCAGTAAGTGTGATTCAACACAAAATACACCAAAAAGCTAACTTAAGTGATGGTGGAACTAGGAACTCATTTTGATTGGTTGGACAAACCAATCAAAATGAGTTCCTAGTTCCCACCATCAGTTAAGTTAGCTTTTTGGTTTCTACACAGCCAAATCAATACTAAAAGTAGGAAAATTTTTAAAATCACCTGCTTTTATTTTAGAAATTGTTTTCAGTCATTACAGTCTGCAAATATCTGAATTGTTCTATAAGTCCGGAACACTTAACCCAATGCAGATTTGATTTTATCCCTGTATATTCAGCAAGATTAGGGCTGCACCCCACAAAAAGGCTACATGTAAGTTACATGTAGCCTTTTTGTGTGGGGGTGCGGCCCTCATACACCTGAATAGTGTACAGTGTAGTTCTATACAGTATGTGAGATAAAACTGAATTAAATTATCAAAATTGCAAAGAGGTTTTTAACTGTCTTTTCATTTGAAATTTATCAGTTCAAGGTAGATTTGTGTAAGAAGAGCCCAAATGAAGGGTATTAAACGGCCTTTTTAGTTGACCTTGTACAACTTCAAGAGTACACTGCTGGGTATCGCCCACATATTTCCCAGTATTTCCCAGTGTTTCCCAGGTATTTCCCAGTATTTCCCGTTCGGGTGGGAAATACAGGTATTTCTCGGGAAATTGCCAACCCTGTACAGAACACTCCATTTTATGACAAAATCTCTAAACAATCCATCATGCTAAATGTAGGGCTCCACAAAAACTTTTTTTCCTACTTTCCCGGAAATAAACAATAAACAAAAAGTTAAAAAATGATTTCTCACTAATTTTACTTATAGCATTGGGTGTTTGTTATTTTATTTCTGGGGGTTGCAAAAGGTGTGATTTGTGAATTTAAAAAGTCATAAAATTAATGTGCAATGAACAACATAAAGATGAAATTTATGAACACCAAATTTAAGACCTATTTTGTTCATTTTTTATAAAATTTTTGGACATGTTTTGCTCATTTCATAATCAAAATTTTACTTGCCTCGGGCAAGCCGGCAAGTGTTGTGTTAGTGCCTAGCCATGCTAAATGAAATACTAACACAGAAATATATGTGGAACAATGTAAACTGAAAATATTGTGATGCCAGGTAAGTTATGTGTGAATAACTTGTAGTTTAGACATCAAGATTCTTATTGTTGATAATGACACATGACATTTCTTATGTTTCTCTGTTTTTTTTTTCTGGTCAGGTGGAAGATGAAGAGGATGATGACGAGGAAGAAGGTGATCTGGCGTACCAACCGTCTGGCTCAGAACTAGAGGAGGAAGAATCGGAGAGCGAGTACAGTGAGGAATCAGAATCGGAGAGTGACTACTCAGGTAGGACCTACACGTTTTTCTGAATGATAACGTTATCATACCCCCACCAAACAAATATTGAAGGGGGTATAAAGGGGGTATGGTTGGGCAGTTGGGTGGGTGTCTCTCCATTGCACATCTTGTGGATATCTTGAGCAATACTCATGAAATTGGGCACACATATTAGGCCTAAAAAAATATTTGTTGTATTGGAGTAACGGCTCACTGAAAAGTTGGGTAGGTAGGGCGGTGTTTTTTTTTTTTTATGGGCCACTATCAGCGCCCAATGCTTTCACTTTATGAACTATAAACCTACTATCGGCCAATTTAGAAGCCGCTATTTTTTGCAATAGTTCATCAATGACATAATTCAAGCGAAAGTTGAGGACACTGAAAATAATTTCTGGCCCAAGTGTGCCCGTTATCTTGACTGCGTAAGACGCCATGTTGAGGTAAAGAGCTCGATCATCGTTAGCTACATGTAGTTAACGCGGCTAGAGGATAGCTAGCGAGGCTCCATATAGAAGCGCATGAAGTGCGTTGTACGCGCGCATACGGCAGGAAAATCGCTGTTCTGTCTGCAACACTTCCGGGTTTTTTAATTTGATGCAAAGTCAGCACGACATGCGATATCGATACTATCGATAGCAATACAAAGAAAGAAAAAAAAGTAGGGTCGGGGATATTTTTAGGGTCAGGCGGGTTATGCCAATACAACAATTTTTTTTTTAGGCCTTAGTCTTTGTGTGAAGATGTGCCACACACATATTTTGAATGTGTTGGAAACTGCATCGCCATGATTACAGCATATTATGGCAAAAAAACGGTCCTGATGGCGTGGAGTGTTAACTCTTAACATGCCAGAGGATTTGAACCTCTGTGGACTTTATGTGTATTATTTGGTGCAGATCTGTGACTTCGGCACGTTAAGAGTTAATCACTTTCAGTGATATTTCTGGTTTTGTGACTGAGATTTCTTCTTTTGGAAGATTTGGGATGTTTTCACAACATTGAGTTCAAAGATAAATTGACTTAATATATAGATATTTACATTTTACATGATAAAGTCACCTATTTTATTGAGCCGATGTACCCAAATCAGTGCTGAATTTACATTTTTTGTCTCGCCTGCTATGCATAACAAGCGAGATGTAGGCCAAAGATCAAAACAAAATATTTCTGTGGTTTTATTTTCATCATGTTCATGCTGTACAAGATACATGAAAATGTTTACACTGTGAAGTCTTCCATGTTTACAACTGTCAGTGTATTATAGATTAGTTAAACCACTTCTCTAAAATGCATTTGTTTACTGATATATTTTTGTGTTGTGTTTTGTTTGTTTGATGGTGTGTAAAATGTCATTTTTTGCTTAATATTCCAATTGACAGAAGAGGAACTGGGAAGCAGCGAAGAGAGTGGCAAAGATTGGGATGAACTGGAAGAGGAAGCAGCAGCAGGTCAGTATAGGTCAAAGGTCATTGACCTCAGAATATCAGCTGTAGCCATTGCATAAAGCATTTTTTCCATTTTATGATAGGTCTGTTTCATATTCTGTGGTAAAAATGGATGTTAAAATTTTAACAGAACTTGGTAGAATCGTTTGTATGGCCAAGGAGATGCAAAGTTTTTCAAATGGTTCATGTGGCCCCATTGGTGCCTGTGGGCTCCAAGGGCCAAAACTATGTACACTTTATGTTGTACTCTCTATGGGCACCACAGAGAGGTTGTTGACCTCTGGTGAACATTGTGCTCCAGGGCTCTTGCATTGTTTTTGCAACCTTTATATATCCAAATTTTGATACAACAAAAAAATTTCCTAGGCCCAGCCACCCAAGCAATTTTTTTTAAAGACACTATATAACACTGTGGAAGACCCGTTTAAAAAATTGTCGAACTTTGCTATCTGACATATCTGACAGTGTTTGAATGGACAAACAAACACCCTAGAACACAAAAGTTTGGACAGTTATGCTGTTACTAGTACAATATGTGCATATCAAAGTGGCACATTAATTTTATATCGGGCGATAGGAAATTCTGCAACACAACAGTCTATGGAGAAAAGCTGGAATGGTCTCTCAATGATTTTCACTTTTTTAAAGCACTTAATGATTGTTTTACACTGCAATTTTTTAGCCCATAATGCTTATGCAGTAGACTTTCATTTAACAGGATTGATATACAATGTTTCCAGTTTAAAAAATTTTCTGAGCTACATGATTTCCCACGTACCTAGTGTCTTTGATACGGTCTTAAAATGAAGCCCTGAAAAA
>JZLH01S0032295.1:8351-24195 GCA_001188425.1 Eucidaris tribuloides
TCCCCCCCCTCCTCGAAAAGTGTGTATATCTCACTCCCCCGGGATTTGCGCCAGTGGTTTGTATGGTATTGTTCTGACTTCATACTTCATACGAATACAGTCATTTGCATCAGTTTTGCATTTTACCAGTTCCAAACTGCATTTTGCGTGATGCCAAACAAAATACCGATCTCATGCACACAGAGCGGGTAAACCCACTATGCATGCACACCGCGGTCGCAGCCATGGACATTATGCATATTCATTAGGTGCGGTCTTACGTAGTTGATATTTTCCTCACGTAGTGCCGTGTGCAGACCGCTACATGTTCCAAAACATTGCCTACCTGTCGGAACTCGGCACTCGGCAATCGGCAGAGCTGTATTAAGCGAGCGCGGATATTTCAACAGCATCAGCGTGCATATGCATTCACAGCGGAAGTGCGGAACAATCTATTGATCTGTCGCTTTAAAGTTAACTTACGTGAGCAAGATGGGGAGAAAAGAATTGATATCAGTTGTTGTCGCGCTTGTTTTTCGTCAAGCCCTTTCACAAACTTGTCCGTCTGGAACTCCATCGGCATGTACATGTAATCAAACAGTGTTTGACTGCTCGGGGGCTGGACTATCTGAAGTTCCCAGCTCTCTGTCAAGTGCCACGGATGTCGTACAGATGTGAGTATGCTTCTGGTGCAGTGTGCGGCACCCAGCCCTGGCCGCTGGGCTGACGTGGCGGTGCGGTGGGTTGCACGATGGTTGAGCGCGGACGGGAGAACAATTGTAACTCCCGATGCGTGAACATAATGTTGGATGCGTCCAAAGAGCTATTGATGCGTCTTATTATCCGTACAGCATGTAGAGACAGTGATTTTCCGTTTCAACAAAATGGTCTTTCTTTTACGTTTCTGAAAACCTGCAATTTCGTTTCAACTTGATAAAAGTGGCAAGTTCGAATTATGACTATGAGCTTTAATGTTAGATCTATTACTAGTAGTATTAAATCTAACATTAGAGCTCATAGTCATAATTCATCATATAAATAGTAGATAAATGCTTCAGCTTTAACACTTTGAGTGCTATCGGCGAACCTGTTCGCCCAGGGTTGACTTCACTCGGGTACTATCGGCGAACCTGTTCGCCGAGAAGACAATCGGATCCATATCTTTTAATTCGAATGACAAATGTCACTGAAGTTCCTACCAATGAAATCTATCGTAAAATGAATACACAATGAACCAAATAAATGAGTTAAAATGTATTGTCTTGATAGCATTTGCGATTTTACAGAAAATCGTACCATTTATAAAGGTTATATACATTAGTCCGAAACAATCCAGTCCCTGGTTAACACACCTGGATTTTTAGCCCAGCACCCAAAGTGTTAATAAAGTCCAAGTTTAGTTTTGGGATTTTTTTGTTTATTTGAAAGCTTTATCCCCCAAAGTCATAACCCTGCAATAATAGACTCTGAATGTCTTTAGTTTTTTTTGTAATTAATGAAAAATCTTGGGGGGGGGGACCCCCCCAAGATTTTCGGCTATATTTTACATTATAGCATCCAAAGGGTTAATAAGGCGTTCAGGGTATATGTGTTATATGCGTTGTAACTGAAAGGGCAGAGTCTGCTCTTTCAGATGAGGTATAACTCATATCCTTAACGCCTTATTAACCCTTTGAATGCTATAATAGCCGAAAATCTCGGGGGTCCCCCAAGATTTTTCATTAATTAATAAAAAAAACAAAAAACTAAAGACATTCAGAGTCTATTATTGCAAGATTATGACTTTGGGGCATAAAGCTTTCAAATAAACAAAAATTCCCAAAACTAAACTTGGGATTTAAGGCAAAAAGCCACTGAAAATGTTCCCAATCTGGATTCTTCATCCTGATGTCAACGAGAGGCAAAGAAGTTTTTAACTTTAAATGCCTTCTTCCAAGGTACGCCTAATTAAGATTGTTTATCTGCATGGAACATTGGGAATGCAGAGGCAGAAAAGGGTCATGGCTCTGATCTGTCTATAACATACCAAGTAACAGTCTGTTCTGGGGAATTATTTGTTAAAACTGACTTTTCTCAACTTTCCCCATGCATGGCCCATACGGCGGAGGTCAGTGGAACAAAACGTAACTGGAACAACCAATACCAGACTGAATTTTTTTGTCAGCTTTTGTCATGATGTGCATCTAAACCTCTATAGTAGATGTAAAAAATGGGATGAGGATGAAATATGTAACTTAATTAGAAATACAAATGTGACCTGTCACCACGATACTACGATACTCGAGGGGGGGGGGGGGGGATAGTCGGACGGGCGTGTGTGACTGAGAACTCCGAACCCATACCCACATCTCGGGGTCCTTTTGCTTTAATTGTAAATAGCCTAGGCACCCATGTCTTAAAGACACTATATAACACTGTGGAAGACCCATTTAAAAAGTTGTCGAACTTTGCTATCTGACATATCTGACAGTGTTTGAATGGACAAATAAACACCCTAGAACACAGTTTGGACAGTTATGCTGTCACTAGTACAATATGTGCAGATACAAATTGGCACATTAATTTTATATCAGCCGATAGGAAATTCTGCAACACAGCAGTCTATGGAGAAAAGCTGGAATGGTCTCTCAATGATTTTCACTTTTTTAAAGCACTTAATGATTGTGTTACACTGCAATTTTTTCAGGGCTTCATTTTTAGACCGTATCAAAGACACTAGTAACATGGGGAATCATGTAGCTCAGATTTTTGAAACTGGAAACATTGTTATACAATGCCTTTAAGGATTTTTTGTGAAAAATTTACCCATGTTTATGGATTTACACGGATTACATATTTTTAGCATAATGCAATGGCCAAACAATGATGAAACAAATGATGAGAGACCCATGTCTGTGGACTTTTTATTTTTTTGTGTGTGAAAAATGGGACCATGGGATCTTTGTAATGAAAAGGGGACCCATGTCTAAAGGTCCTGTCTAAGGATTATGAAAGAAATACATTGCAAAAGACTGAAAGAGTCCAGGCTGTAAACTGCCATGGGATCCTACATGTATCTACATTGGAGAAGTGTCATGAATGCACTGAAACAGGAAAAGTAGCTCCCTATTAGGAATACTGTATACACCATATATTTCGCATACATATATTTTCGTGATTTTTCCTCAAGCGAGAAATTCGCGAGAGCATATTTTCATGATTTTATTACATTTGCATTCACTTTGTACAGAAATATTGGGAAGTGAAAATTTTCAAGTTAATTAAGTCTCGAAATTCACGAAAATAAAACCACTGCGAAGTTTTCAGCATATATAGTACTTCATTTTTTCCCCACTGATTAAGGAAAGGCAAGCACACTGTAGACACATACATGTATACTTGTACACATACACATTATGATAGTGAACAAATATAGCCTACAATTTAAAAAAAAAATCTCTCTAGGACAAAATCCTGTGAAGATGTCAATGATGCAGAACTTGAAATATTAATTAACATTATGGTTTCAAACTAATACAATTAATGACCCATACAGTGTCAAGACTGGCCTTGACTAACCACTGCGGATCACGGAAATCTTTAAAACAGAGGCAAACCTTTTCCTATTGTTCTCCAGACTTCCTGTCCTTTTTGTTTTTGCAACTAAGTGTAAACCATCATAACCATGCAACTATTCATTCTAGTCAGTCATGCATTCCTCAAGTATGAATTTTCATCTTGCATGTCAACGCTGGCAGCATTTGAAATTGAATGTGGTGAACCCGAGTTCACTACATGTAACCCAAGATGCATTATTATTACATACACGTACACATCCATACAAACAGACAGACACAGATTTACACGAATACAGTCACATGTACACTGAACCACACATACACGCACCCCCATACACTCAAACGTAGTACACAGACAGGTACACATAGACATGCAAATATCCATGAACACCCTTACGCCCTCCCCCACCCTCACCACACACACACACACACACACACACACACACACACACACACACACACACACACACACACACACACACACACACACACACACACACACACACACACACACACACACACACACACACACACACACACACACACACTGTACACACACACACATGTACACACACACACACACGTACTGAAACAAGAGTGCAGGGGAGAAGGCAGGTCTACACTGAAATACATGCCCTGAGTGACCCTGTGCACCATGTCATAAATTTTGGGAGAGTGCTACATTGAGCAGTTTTTTTTTTTCAGGGGGGGGGGGTTGTAATGTTTAACTTCAAACAGCTGTCACGTTTTTCACATGCACAGTGCTGAGAAAAGTACTTTGTAGAAAAGTTGTGTAGGTCCATACTGTATACCTTTTTTTTATTAATCTTTCATTACAATGTTGTCATGATTTCAGATATTATGAGGGATCTTTTACAATACATGTAAATTTCTTTATTTAGAATCAATATAAGTCAATGAATGTCTCAAAATGTACATTTTTTCCAATGTGAAAAAAAATCTGTTATAAAATATCAATTTTTTAGGAAAATCTACCAGTTTTTTGAGTAATTTTTGGAGGGCTATTCCTGTATGATACAGAGGTGTAATAGACCACTACATTGAATTGAATTGACTTTATTTCCTTATATCATAAAAAAAACAGTATAATACAAACAAATATGCAATATACATTAATAATACAATGGGCTATAAAATATTGTAATTGAAGTATATACAGGATAGTATTGGAAATGGGGGTATTTGCAAAGCATAAAGCCTGAAAATGTGACAACCCCGAAATGAACATAGTTAGTGATGATTGTTTAGATTAGTTGATATACCTCAGTCGACCCTATCCCTCCCTAACCAACCACCCCCTCCAATTTAAGTTCCCCCCCCCCCCATCAGCCCTGGGAGTAAAATAAAATGAACATTTATGAGGAGTTTTATCTATTTTTTTTTGTATAACTGTTATACTTCTTGTTCTTGTAAACATTACTGAAAGAATACTATTTGTGACCGCCCAGCTCCAAACCAACAAAAAGTCGCAGATTACATGTATGATTCTCTGTAATAGACCAAAATGTGTCATTTGGGTTGACCAACTCAAATTTTCAAAGATTATCTTATCTAAAAGAGTAATCTTTTTTCTTCCTACCGTCAAAATTTGGTGGCTTAAAACGATACTGAAACCGAGATATTGGCGGTTTTTCTGGACCACATTTTTTAGGACATGTGCTTTCGCATGGCGCACCTGATTGAACGTAATCTTTAAATCCTCTTTTCTCCCTTTTCTGTGAAACTGCACCTCCTAACTCTCTCGTGTTTCAATCACTTTTTGAATAGGTTACGATGCTCCGATTTTAACGAGTTATATATCATTTTAAAGCTAAGAGCTTACTCTTTAAAATCATGAAGAAAAATGAAAATTAATTTTGGCCTACTTTTTGTGGTTTTTGAGCTGGGCGGTCACATTTATGAGCACTGCAAATTTGTGCCAGTAACACATCTTTAATCAACCCACTGAAAGTTAGAGACAACATACTGTATCATGGTTGCAAGATCTAGATGGGAAATTCATGTTAAAGCAAAATCAAACCAAGATGGATCTGCATGTGAAATAACAGTATATCAGTGCTTTTTATTATTTTAGCAATTACTGAGAGCACCATTTGGACCATAAATTTGTGGCAGTAAAGAGTTCAAAGCATCAGTGGATATGTGTAAAATACCTTGTTGTCCTATTATATTCTGGTTTATTCAACCATCACTGAATTGGTTCACTGGCCTGTACAGTTTTAGTGTTAGTGAATTGAAGCTGGGGCTTTGGTGCGTGTCAAGTGTTCTATTTGGAGTAGAGTTTTGCCAGGAATTTGAAAGAACAGAATTACAATTGGCATTCCACACGTTTTGTGCAATGTTTGGAATGAGCGCACGTTGTATTGGCTGGTACAGTAGGCCTACATGTACATGTATGAATTGGTCCTCCGGGTTTCACTTTAACATTTCATGGCATGCCAACAAAAGTGTATCTAGGTTAAAAGAGGGGTCACATGTATTAGTGCAGACAGCTTTTCTCAGTTATTTCCTCCTCCTCTTTCTTTATCCTTCCTCTCTGAATTCATTTTGAGGGGATAATAATGACAATTGTTTGTTTCACATTTTCTTTTAATTTCGCTTTCCTTTTTCTGGTACTGAAAATAGTAATTTTTCTATAGATTTTACTGAAGCAAGCTAGCAAGTTTTTAGTGTATCCTGTGCAAAAGTGAAGAAAGAACATAATTATTACAATTGTTCAATTATATTGTATGAATGTGCACAAATAATAAATAATGATAATAATTAACATGTATATCATGCTTTTATATGCTTTGTTTCTAAGTGCTTTACAAACTTGATGTATACATGAAAAACAACAAATTGACAAATGTCAGAAATAAATAAATTGAGACATGTTACAATTAGAGCTAAATGAAACAAATGAGTTTAAAGTTCAAATAAAAGTCACTGTTCAGTATTGACATTAGTAAAATTAGTAAATTGTACTATTGTAGATTTATTCAGTGATTTATCACTGGTTTCTTTGGAGGCCCTATAGTGTTTGTCATTTGTGCATGTAAAATGTACAGGTATGTATTAGCTACATTTTAGACCTTTGCCTAACAGACATACATGTACAGTGTATACTGTAGCAACAAGTCAACAACTGAGTAATTCTGATAATAAAACACCTGTTTTTTAAATAATTTAATACCTCCACTGTGGCAACCCCTCATGGTCAAGAAGCATGGAAACAAGCCAATTTGAAACCAGCATGTACATGTATGGTGCATGTACATGTAAGTTTAAGGTAGATTTGTTTACTACCCAAAATCTTGAAATTTCTGCAATATGGTTTCATTTACTTTTGTTGTATGTAGTTGCAGATAAGATTGAGTTTACCTTCAGTAAATGAATATGTCCTTAATAATTTTGCAAAATGTCTGATTCTGAAGTTTCAATGAATTATAAACTCAAGTTTTTTTGTTTTTTTTCGAATCAATAGTTTTCCACAAACACTAACAAAATATTGTTTTTCCCCCATCAAACAATAAAAAAAAAATCTGTTCATAGTTTCATTTTGGGTAGGATGTGTAAACATTATTCTGCAGTATACATGTATGTAGCACATCTGAATAGCATTTTTAGGTTGCTGTACAAATAGGTTTATGTCTATTGGGCTCAATTAGCTTTCCCTTTCACTTCAAGCTGGTTTGCTTACCATTGGGATTTCCCTAACTTGATTCCAGACCATGCGACTTTTTCTTCCTCCGAGTATCAGTGCGGGTGCAAGAACTGTACCTCAGAAAACTAGTCAGTTCAAGACGGATAACTGAGGCCTAATTTCTCCAGGAAATAGGACAAGTTCTTGTGTCTGGAAGTCAGACTAGGATTATTCCAGGTTGCATACATGTAGCAGACTAATAGCGTATGGCTCATACTAGTGTTGCACGACTAAGTCGCGAAAAGTCGTAGTCGCGACTGCCTACACGGAGTCGCGACTCGACTATCGGAACACAATAGTCGACTTTTTATCACATGTTCATTTGTATTAAAAATTGAGTCAAAAGACATAAAAATTGAACAGAACTACCAATCATTTATCTACCATTTTGTGGCAGAAATGAATCCCCTATCTCTCTTTGATCGCGAATCAAACAGAACTGCCAAAATGTACTTGGATCAGCCTATAATCGTGCAATGCTATCATACATGTGTTGCCATATACGTGCGACTCCGACTGCGACACCCATGCACCCCACACCACCAATCTTGAACACCGATAGTCGACTAATAGTCGGAGTCGCGACTATTGGTGGGCGACTACTCGACTCTCTGAAATGCTGAAGTTGTGCAACACTAGCTCATACATATTTTTACCCTTTACACAATTACAGCCATTGAATTATGTTTTCAAGCTTTGTAACTGTTTGGCCATTACCTACATAATGTCTGTAAATATAATATTGGCTTTAAAGACACTAGATTACATTGTGGAAGCCCTGAAATTGTCAAACTTTGTTATCTGACTTTGAATGGACTTGAAACCCTACAACACTGAAAGTTCAGACAGTTATGCTGTCACTTTTACAACTAGAAATTGACACATGAATTATTGTCCACCTACAAACATTCTTCACACAGCATCCTCTTAGGGAAAACTGGAATGGTCGCTCCATGATTTTCACTTTTTAAAAGCTCTTAATGTTCATTTTGAACTGTTCATTTTTTTTCCAGGCTTCATGTTAAGACCTTAACTCTTAATGTGCCAAATTTGTGGATCTGCACCAAATAATACACATGAAGTCCATAGAGGTGTAAATCCTCTGGCACAAAAAATTAAATCAGAGACATTAGTAACATAGGGAATAATGTAGTTCACATTTATAAACTGGAAACATTGTTATAGGATGCCTATAACAATTAACTCACAGCTGGATGGGGTCATCCTACCCTATAAAATCCACCAAAATCAACTGGAGTTGACATTTAAAGAAATAAGAGAAATAAACTTCCAATAGTCAAAAATATGTTTGTTATTTTTCATGTAAAATTGCAGTTTTTATGATCAATAAATTGTTACTGGACTAGCTTTTAATTGAGTGAACACTTTGGCCGATAGAATTCCATGGCTGGGGGGAGGGGGCTACCTTAATGCCCAGTGACTTAATAGTGAAAGTGATTGATGTGTATTGTTGAAGAATGCTACATGTATGCAGGACATGGGCTACATGCCAAATCCCCCTTGATATGTTCTTGAAAATCAAAATCAAAGGGGAAATCCCCCAAGAAACCTTGTGACTAATACCATACCTCAATGGTAATACTAATACTAATTTTTCCAGATAGTGGGGGTTTTCAATGAAAGGGTTGGGCAATGCTGAAATTGTTTTCCAGGTTTGTCATTGCCTATTGGAACTTAGTGTTCAGTATAGAGCAATCCCTGTCCCTTTTTTCAAAGAAATAGTATGAATTATTATGTTTGTTTAATTTCTATTCATAGTAGGCCTATGAATAAATGATTTTATTTTACTTTTAGCATGCAGAAGGAGGAGGAGGAGAAGAAGAAGAAGAGGAAAAGATGGAATAGATAGAAGGAGAAGAAGAAGAAGAAAAAGAAGAAGAGGCTCCAGGAGGAAGAAGAGAAAACAAAAAGATGGAATAGAAGAAGAAGAAAGGAATAGAAGATGAAGAAGGAGAAGAAGAACATGGTCTTATGAATCACATCATTTCCTTCTACTGCAATAATCACATTCTTTCACCATTTGTTGAGAAAAGATGAAGAGAAGGAATAGAAGATACATGTAAAAGAAGAAGACAACATTTTGGGCAATTCCACTTCTACTCACGTTACATTTGCAGGCATTTTGATTCACTTGTTGATCTCTTGCAATATCATTAATGATAGGGTCTTTATGCCATCAGAAAGCATACATGTTGCTTCTGATTTGTACAAAATAAAAATTTGAGAAATTAAATTGAACTGTATAAAAATCATTGAAATGTCTCGTTACAGAATTTGGACATGCATACAATGTTAAGAGGACTTAATTGTAAAATTTCCTCGTGTGGAGCTCTCATTAAAAAAAGTTGTACCCTTATCAAAGCACTCTGATAGAGAGTCACAACCTGACTATATGCAAAATATAGTGGGTTACTCTATTTTTGTATAAATTACAAGAACCTCGATTACTCACGTTACGGTTACTCACATTACATTTTGTCCGAAGACATATTTTCTGGGTTATCTTCATGCAAATAGATTTTTATTGGAAAGGCTATACATTTATCCTTACATTATTATATACTTAACACTATTTCATTGAAAAACCTGGAGAAAAAAATTATAATTTTTCATAAAACCTAGATTTATTCACAGTAGGTGGAGCCTAGTCCCACATGTGGCATATTGTGTATGGTTGCCGATTCTCCTAGAAGGCAGTGTTAGAGAAGCAAAATTTGGGGTAGAAATGATGACCCCCATTGTTTCTTCATAAATCATAGCCAATCAAACCAATCAAATGTAACATGAGTTGAGATAAAGCCAATTTATTTAGTGCTTGGTTTGTCCACCAAACTGTGGAATTGCCCTTTTACTCTTTCCTATACTGTAGATGAACTTGTGTCAATGTTATTGCGGAAAGTTCAGTATTGTGAAACTTCTAGGAAACTTTGGAATTCCCCACTCTGCTTTTCTTGGCAGTGTGTGTTATGTGTTTATTTCATTTTAGTGTGAAACACATCTTTTATCAGCTGTCAGAAGTGATTTTTTTTTCAAGGAAAGGGGGGGGGGCTTGGGATTGGGATAGGTTTTTGGCTGTGAGCACTCTGTATCAAAATTTTGAAGATCAAAACAGAAGAAGAAGCAGAAAAGGGAAAATAATAATAAAAAAACAAGGTAGCCAATAATTTGTTCTATGATTATAGCACTTGGATAGTAACTCCTTTCTAAACTTCTAGAAGGGCCTACTTTTACTTTCACATTGCAAGCATTTGCATGATAATTGGATACCAGCCAAGGATAGAAGCAAAGAAATGAAAATTAAATTTGTCATCAACAATTTAGAACAATGGCAATGTTGACAAGGTTTTGGATGTTGTTAATCAATCAATCCAGCAGAGGACTTATCCACTATTTCCTCATAAATTTGGCAGGTAATTCAAATCTGTCAGCGAGATATTTCCCAACTACATGTACTGTTGCAGTTTTGTTTTAGACTGGATGTAAGATTAAGTGAAGTTGTTTTCGGATTTCCTACCAGTGGAAAGTCACTAAACAGGGCCACACCTACAGGTGATGTAAGTAGCAACAGGGATTTCCCTCATAAAATGAGATTATAGATGACATCATCACTAGTGGTAGATCCAGGGGGGGGGGGGGAAATTGCCCGAGGTTTTCCTTTTCCTCTAGAGATACGTAATGTGGCATACATGTGCTACCTTTCCATGCAAAGAAATATTGTGTGTGTCGTGTTGCTGAATGTAGCTCTAATGCTCATAAGCTTGCATAGGCTGCGCAATTGGCCCACCCCCCACACACACACACACGCACACACTCATTTGAGAAAGTATAGCCATCTAATCAATGTCCTTTTAGAACAGGTATTCTTGAACGTTAAAGTATGAAATTTCACAGATATGTGATGTTAAATTGCCCTTTTCCAGAATAACTTTAATACTAATAAGTTTAACATCATGAATGTTTACCCCCTCCCATGTCTCCCCCCTTTCCTCTTCTAGAACTTCTCATTGCCTTTTCCCTGCTTCTTATCTGTCTTCTCTTATCTATGTTCTTCTGTTTTGATCTTCAAAATTTTGGCACAGAAAGAAAACTCAAAGTAAAAAACAAACCCAAACCATAGTACCATTGGAAAAAAAATCACACATTAAAATTTTTTTTATGTACTCTATGTGCAGGAACAAAGTATTAAAACCATTTGATAACGTTTTTTTTTTGGGGGGGGGGGTGACTCTTGAAATTTACATGTGAGGAAAGAAACCCTGATTCCAGTCAATGAAAAAAGTAACAAAAGAGAATAGTTTTAGTTTTGATGACATTTACAATGCTAATGTGGGTGGCATGGATATGTTTGTACAGGACACCAACACCCCCCTACCAATTAACTTACCCCACCCTATGTCATGTGTACCATACCCCCTCCATAGATATGTAGGTATGTAGTTTGTAAAACAACCAGTATGAAAAATACTATATCATAACGGACCTACATGTATACCATTCATTGAATTATTACGAATGAAGTTGGTTCCTATACATGTACAGCTATGTACATGTATTTGAAAGCCTTCTTTTGACATCAATGCCACAGCCTGCATCTAGCGTTATGTACATATGTATTGCAACTTGCACATCACATAAAATTCATATTCTCTGTTGCAAAGACATTTGACCTTTTCATTCAACTTCTGTGGATGTTATAAGCGGAGGTACAGTGACATGTAGACCTATAGAGTATCGTGAAATTCCCCATGCTTTTGGAATTCCCCACTCTATTTCTGTTGGCAGTGAGTGATTTCTGTTTATTTAATTGTAATGGTCTTATTCTATGAATCATATCCTTTCATCAGCTGTTGAGGGTAGTTCGGGGATTTTTTTTTTAAAAGAGGGCAACTCTTTGACTCTATTCTTTTTGTGCCAACATTTTGTAGATCAGAGAGGAAAAAGAGGAGGAAGAGGAGAAGGAGGAGGAAGAAGGAGGAGGAGAAGAAGAAGAAGAAAAAGAAGATGAAGAAGAAGAAGGAAGGAAGGAAGGAAGAAAAAAGAAAAAAGAATAATAAAAAGAGAAGAGAAAGAAGGAGAAAAAGAAGAAGATGATGATGATGATTAAGAAGAAGAAAAAAATAGAAACAAGAAATAGGAAAAAATGAAGAGTAGGAGAATTAATTTAGTCATCAGATGCAAACAAATATCTTTGCTGACATAACCCAATTTTGTGGCTGCTGCTGAAAGCCAAATATGGGAAAGGGTTTGATCAGGTCAGGGAATTTCAGGAAAGTCAAGAAATTTGACAATACTTTTTTTTTCTAGAAGCATAAGGTCAGGAAAATTCAGAGAAAAATCATTTATTCACAATATTTTTAAAATGTTTTTTGTTTGGTTTGGGAGCTTGCTGGTATTGCGGTGATATATTTTTATATACCTGTATTAAAATGTTTTTAAAAAAGTCTTGCAAATTTTAAGTTTTCTGTTCTTGAAAGTAATGGAAAGGCAGGGAAATTTGAAAATGAATACAAATGTGTATAAACCTTTGGCTTGATGAAAGCTTTTTTGTACTTTCACTACAAAAGAGTGCAAATTGGAGGAGGGGCGAACTCAACTGCATGAGCAATTCGCAATGTAGATAGTACAACAAAGTGATGTATGTCCGTTGTAATGATGTTTTTTTTTGGGGGGGGTGGGTGTATTTTGGGGAGGTGAGTCAACTGTTTTTTGTCATACTGCAAATGGAAATTCATTATTACACTAATGATATTATAGAGTATAACCAGACTGTTTAATAGCCACTGTAGTTTTATGGTTCATTATTATTGTTCAATTCTTGTACTTCTGCATGTTAATATTCATACATTATCCTTGAAATTGACAGCACTTGGGATATCGTTGATAGATTTTTTTTTCATTTACTTTTTCACATTTTTTGTTTTTGAACAGAGAATAAGTGACTCATCATTATGCAGTGTGCAAAAAATTCTTTTCATGGAAGTGCATGTACTAGCAATACATTTTCCTGATGTCATATAATGCTAATGTGTGTACATACAATTCCACATGCGGCGTGTTTCTACAGAAAAATAGTGGAAAACGGTTTATCTTTTCCGGAATCGAAAAGCCGTATCGCCGTGAAATAGGCCTGAGTCATTAAGTTTTGTATGCAAAACGTTTTGACTGGTCATAAAAACGTTTCAAACCGTTTAAACCTAGTTGTAATTTATGGGTTCTTATATTGAGTATAACAATAAAGTACACTGGTACAGTAATCAGTTGAGTAACAAAGCATGCACCAGGGTGTACTTGTGATTGACGGGCTGTCACCGAGTGGTCCCACATGTCTCAGCTTTATGTGGAAGAGGTAATAAAACATAAATGTCACAACTAAACTTAACATCAGACTCGACAACAAGTGTATTGCGAATTGTATTTGGTATGGAAACAATTCTTGAGAATAATAATTTTCTTGTGTCCTTTCCGCTGACAGTATAGGGAGGGCAACTTGATGTTAACATGCAGTGTTGTTAACAACTAATTCTCTTTCTACAGCGGTCTTATATCAATTTAGCCACTTACATGTAGATAGCAATGTGGCAGATGCTTAATAACTCAGTTTTATGACGCACTTGTGACCTGTCCTGGAGACTGACAGAAAAAGTCTGGAATATATAAATAGTTGCAGAGAGCTAGATGGCTAATAGGCCTGTGTGTGGCAGTGGAAAGTGGAAACACAGCAGTTGGGTATTTTCACATAAATTGAGGTCATAAAACCATGGCCAAAAGGCATTAAAAATGGTCATCAACTTATAGTAACTGGTATTTTCCCATATGCTGATAATTAAGGGTTTAAACGGATTGTAAAATTGCAAAACGTTTTGCATTTTAACGTTCGTGTGAACGTCTTTTAAACGTTTTGACTCAGGCCTACCGTGAAACCAACCTGTTTCTACAGAGCGAATAATCCGATTAGCTCCCATTCTGTGTTGCAAATACCGTGTCAATCGGAAATCGGGAAATTCAACCTATGACCTCGCAATGCATTGTGGTATATGAACTGGTCCAAAATATGCAGTCAAAGGCACGTATTTTCACACGCACCGGTGACCCCTACTTCCGCCAGACAGGATACTGTTTTCGCTATGTGTTTCTACAGAAAAGTTAAACGGATTAACACGGCAATAACCACCTCTGGAAGGTGGTTATGATAAACCGTATTTGGTCAGATACCGTTTATCAATAAACCGTATCGCGTCTGTTTCTACAGGAAGGTTTTCCGGAATTCTGGATACTTAAGCGGGTAATACCGTTTAACAGTTTTCTGTAGAAACACGCCGATTGTCTGAAATGGCTGGCATTGTGCTTACCCACAGCTATTGCCTTCAAATAGGCATTATATTACTCTCCAAATCGACCTATTAAAATGAAAATTACCATATGGTGGTGTCATCAGTAGAGAATTGCTACCTAATTTGTAGTCTTGATCTCAGGCACTAGTCATGTTTGTGGGGGAAACCCTATCCTATAGACTGTAGGTCCTGTAGACTGAGGTTCGGATAGACCAATTATTGAAAAGGGTCCGTTGTACTGATTTGCAAAAAGATTCTGATAGATTGATTCCTGGAAAGGGTCCGATAGACCAAGGGTCTGATGGACTGATTATCGAATCGATAGGTAAATTTTCTATGGACTATTTTTGTTAATTGGTCTATCAGACCCTTTTTGATCGGTCTGTTGAACCCATTCAATTAGTACATGAGACTGAAACCATCACTGACTATGTAGCCTACTTAGTGGACCAACCACCCACATCAACTGGGGGTCCAATATTCAACTTCACTGGAACTGGTGTGAGTTTTGGACCAGTACTTTATGATCAGAAGGCTTTTTTTCATGAAGCTGTTCATGAATAGAGTCAGGGAGCTAGACTAGTCAATTTGCTTCTGAGAGTACCGGTGTAATTTTCATCAGACATGAAATTCGAGGACAAAATGCATACAATCAGACTGAATCAGTGTCAAGTGGCATTAAAATAGTTGCAGTGCTAAAAAAGACTGTGGGAAGTCACTGATACATTTATTTTGTGAATTTTGTGAAACCATTGTAAAACAAAAGGTACTCATTTGGCAAGAGTTTTGAACTGCCCTAAATGGGGGAAAATAGTTCTCAGTTTAGGTTAAAATAGTGATTGTTGTGGAATAAAGTACACTTTTCAATAATTCTGCTGTTGCAAAAAATAAATAAATAAAAAAGAAATAAATATAAATACTGTCAAACATTTCCTCAATACTTCCCCATGGTTAGGTCACTGTTTTGACTGAAGTTATTTTTCTGAGATATATAAATTAAGTTAACTTTTGATCTTTTAGTTCTAAAGCCACATTGTTCTGTCAGGCATTCAGTCAATTGGAAAATTTCCAAACAAGAGAGTGAAGTCTCTTTTGAAAATACATTAAATGTTTTTTATCAACTAAAACAGTCTCAACAGCAGAATTGATTGGCATGAAATAGCAAGGTGTAATCATATTATCCGTAATCCACACATGTAACCATGTGTAACTCACTGGCCTCGTGATGGAGGAGGGCAAGTTTGCGGAGA
>JZLH01S0032295.1:29427-43952 GCA_001188425.1 Eucidaris tribuloides
TGTGTTGTGTGGTGACAGAGATAGATCCCTTTAGCGTTAATGACATCGCCAGCGATCCCGTTCACTCTTATTACACTGTTACGCAAATTTGCTGGATGATACAAGTGTAATTTTGCTTCCATAAAAACTTTCCTCACAATTTCTTTCGTACTCTAAAGTAATGAAATGTAAAGATGTTCATACTTGTTTAAACGGCTAATAAGGAATTGAGTAGCGGTAATCCATGTCAAATCAAGCCAATGCTTGGTCCACCCGACCACCACCTTTCAGGATTTTCTTTAAACTGGCGAACAAATGTTTCCCGCTAAGTGCTGACGGAAAAATTCTGAAGTTTTTGTTGCCCCAAGGTCAAATCGGTGTGCTGACAGTACGCACTCCTTTAGCAATCCATACTGCCAAAAGTCAACAACCTGAGAGTTAATTAAAATCTCTGCGCTATGTTTTTATTGGTTGTGCAGCCAAGTTCTGATGACTACAGTACGTCTTTTCTGTAATGCTGAGAAACTTTCATGGTCTTAACATGTCAGTATATGTGCGGCGCATCCTGATCACGCCAATTATCGTAGTGGCGAGGTTACGAAGATGGTGTTAAACATCCAATGTCAATGTTTTTGGTTGTCATGTTTGGAGGCTCATAACTTCAAATTCAAATAGCTTAAAACTCATATTAATGTGATTATTTATAGACTATCACTTGCTCAAGAGACCTACCAAAAATTGGCCAAAAGTCTTGTGTCGTTTTCTTGTAGGGCGCTCAAAGTTGGAATTTTCTAAAAAGTTGCCAAGTTCAAGTTCACAGATCACCCTCGTCGCCATCGAGGAGCGACCACATTTTCTCTGTATTGATAGACATTTACCTATATTTTCACAGTTCACCTAAAAAATTTTGGTGTTTTAGATGTTCAATAGCAATTTAATGCATTTGAAAATGGTCGTAAACACCCCAAAACATGTAAATATGACACATAAGGCTTTTCAACAACTTTCAAATTCGTGAAACTCTAAGATAAAGAGCCAAAACACAATGTTATTTTCTTGTGATATAGTCTTTAATTTAGTACTAAAGGATATGCATCACAAAATGAGTGTTACCTATTGCGAATTACTTCAAATGCACTGAAAATTACAAAAAAATGAATTGGGTCAATTTCCATAATTACAGGGTGTTACAATGTGCTTACATTGACTCATTAGTGTGTGATTGCAATACTAATGGTGACTTTGAGCTGATAAATGCAAATCATGTTCCATTTTTACTTTATTTTAAGCTACAAATAATATTTATAGTGATATCCATATCATTTGACCCTTTACAACACATTTCAAAATAGATTTTCTCACAGACCAAAATGCATATATGTGCTGATATTTGCAGACTTTGTAGCCTGTAATGATTACTTGGAGTATCTAGACATTAATTAATTTGTCTCTACAACAATGGACCAGAAAAATTACCTGATTTATTGCTCTTTTGTGATATTTCAGCCATATGTTCAAGGTCATTGTCATGGAAGACAAATTAATTAATCATAGCTCCTCCAAGTACTCATTACAGACTACCAAATACTGCAAATATCAACATGATCAGGCATTGTGTCTGAGAGAAAATATATTTTGAAATATGCTGTAAAGGCCAGTTGTGTTGTGAATATGCTTAGTTTTTGAGCATTTCAGCTAATTTTAGAATAATGTCAGGTCAAATGATATGGATATCATTTTAAATATTATTTGCCAGCTTGAAAAGAGAACAAAATGGAACATGATCTGCATTATCAGCTCAAAGTCATCGTTAGTTGAAGTAACACACAATATTGAATGTCAATGTAAACGCTGTAATGGAAACTAATTGATGGATTATTGATTTCGGGGGCATTTTTAGCTATATTTCCAAGGTCATTGTGATGGAAGACACACTTGATTAATACTAAATCCTCAAAGTACTCATTACAGCTATCTATATGCTTATATATATATACTATATGCGTTCAGTCTGTGAGAAAATCAATTATGAAATGTGTTGTAAAGCTCATGGGTGTTGTGATTTATGAAGATGCTAATTTCATGCATTTTCAACTATTTTAGAATTGTGTCAAGGTCAAATGATATGGATATCACTGTCTAAATATTATTTGTGGCTTAAAATAAAGTTAAAAATGAACAATGATTTGCATTTATCAGCTCAAAGTCACCATTAGTGTTGAAAACACACAACAATTGAAGTCAATGTAAGCACATTGTAATACCCTGTAATTATGGAAAATTGACCCAATTCATTGTTTTTTTGTAATTTCAGTGGCATTTTGAAGGTAATTGCCAAATAGGTAACACTATTTGTGATGCATATCCTTTTAGTACTAATTAAAGACTATCCATCACAAGAAAATACCATTGTGTTTTGGCCTCTATCTTAAAGTTATCACAAATTTGAAAGTTGTTGAAAAGCCTTATGTGTCATTTTACATTGTTTTGGGGTGTTTACAACATTTTCAACGCGTAAATTTAGCTATTGAACATTTAAAAACAACATCTTTTTAGGTGACCTATGAAAATATAGGTAAATGTCTATCAATACAGAGAAAATGGTGTCG
Source organism: Eucidaris tribuloides (assembly GCA_001188425.1). Taxonomy (NCBI): domain Eukaryota; kingdom Metazoa; phylum Echinodermata; class Echinoidea; order Cidaroida; family Cidaridae; genus Eucidaris; species Eucidaris tribuloides. The sequence continues at coordinate 32,016 of JZLH01S0032295.1, forward strand.
CTCCTCGATGGACGAAGGGTGATCTGTGACCTGAACTTGGCAACTTTTTAAAAAAATTCCAATTTGAGGGCGCCCTACAAGAAAACGACACAAGGACATTTGGCCAATTTTTGGTAGGTAGCTCCTTGAGCAAGTGATAGTCTATAAATATGCAATATATTGAGTTCTAAGGCTATTTGAATTTTGAAGCTATGGACCTGTAAACATACAACCAAAAACATTGACTTGGATGTTAACACCCATCTTCGGTGACCTCGTACACGATACAGGTAGTCAGATCCGCGCACAATATACTGAGGCATGTTAAGACCATAAAGTTCTCACATTTACAGAAAAGAGTACTGTAGCTTCATCAAACTTGGCTGCAGCAACCAAATCAAAAATAGAAAATTTAATTAAACTAGTTGTTTGACTGCGCATTGGTTGCTAAGGGAAGCCGTATCTTAGCAACGCGTTTGACTTGGGCAAAAAAAAAATTCAGAATTTCGTCAGACACTTAGGGGAACATTTGGTGCGAGTTTAAAGAAATCGGAAGGGGGTCGGTGACAAATTGTCTGAAAATTGGTTGATTTGACGTGGATTGACCGCAGTAATTAATTTGTCCAAAACCAATTATATGATATTCAGTAATTCAAAAACTCTCTAGAACATGTAAAAACTTAAAATAGATAATTATGAAATTAAACATTTTCCTCAAAATAAATTTCTCGGTATATACATTGATGAATCATTATCCTGGAAATATCAACATATCAGAAATTTGTAATAAGTTAGCTAGAGTTGTAGGGATAATTTATAGATTACAGAATATATTACCAGAAAAAATTCTGTGACTATATACAATACACTATTTTACCAAATATTACTTATTGTAACATTAATTGGGCCAATTGCGCAAAAGTATATTCCGATAGAATACATATGTTACAAAAGAAAGCAGTCCGTTTAATAACCCACTCTGCATATAATTCTCACTCACTCTCTTGTTCGCCAGATTAAATATTCTCTCTATTCACGATATTAATAATTTGCAAGTGGGTAGTTTTAATGTATATGTGTAAGAATAAGTTATTACCGTCATTTGTTAACGCAATTTCTCTACAAATTCAATATATAAACATACGTATTCAACTCGCAGAGCCAATGATTATCACTTACCAAAAGTACGAACATCCTAGCGCAGACAAATTTGAATTTAATGACCAAAATGTGTGAATGCACTACAACTGACCTTAAAAACTGTAAATCTCTTCCTTGCTTCAAACGAAACTATAAAAAATATTTGATAAAAAAGTATATTGTTTCGTCTCTTTAATGATAATAATTTAATATTCAACCTTGTGATTGATTATCACACGACGTAGGCATTTGTTATTTTTGTCATGTGTTTATTGTTTATGTATATATTTTCTTCCCTCTATTTAATGTTTCTATAATCGTCTTTCGCTTAGGGGGTTAATGTATATAAGTTACTCTTGTGACTTTCTATTGACTTCCTCCACATTATTTCGTATCTTATGTGAATATCTGTTTTGTTTCTATTTGAATATAACTTCCATTTTATCACTTGTATGTACATCAACATTGTTTTTTTAATGCTGGAAGGTGGAAATAAAGTTGAATTTGAATTTGAATTAGAGTTCTAATAATAATAATGAAAACAATAATAATAATAATAATAATAATAATAATAATAATAATAATAATAATAATAATAATAATAATAATAATAATAATAATAAAAGATGAGGATGATGTTGATGATAATGGTGATGATGATGATAATGATAATAATAACAATAAGAAGAAGAAGAAGAATAGTAATCGTAATAATGATAATTGATAATGATGACGAAGACAACGACGATGATGAAGAAGCCGATGATAACGATTATGATCATGATTAAGATGATGATGATACTAACACTCTTAACCCACCTAGAATTACTTTGGTTAAAGTGCTAATTTTTGGGGGAGTGTAAAAGTTAAGTTCTCATTTTTTATAACAAATTTGTTTAATCATTGGTCTGTGACTCTTTTATTTCAGATGGACTAGATGCATCAGCTATACCCACAACAATATCTTTTGAAAGTTCTTCATACCAAGCCAATGAGGGTGAAAGTCCAGTCTCTTGTGTAGTGGTGCGGCGAGGTGGAGTAGATTCGGAGATACGGTTTAGTGAGTTAAAAAAAGTGCTTTATCAAGGATTTGCTGTTTTGTATCTGACAGAAAATCCAATTATTTTACGTCAAATTGGCCATACAGAATTATTCTCATGATGCGCTTTGTGGCAAGATCAAATTATAATAAATAGGGCACCTGTTTACCTATAACCCTGCTAAAAATAAACCATTTTCTGGACGATTTAAATACATAACTTTGTGGACTCTTTTGGACATTTCTTAAAATGTCATTAGAATGTAAAAGGTTGTAGAATTGAAAATTTAACCAAAACCTGGAAAAAAAGAAACATTTTAAAAAGTCCTGAAATTTTTTTTTGAGGAATGCCCAATATTAATTTTATCTGGGGAATAGTTCTATGTAGTGGATGAAGGCATACCCATCAACAAATTGCTGTAGTTAAAATGGGTAATGGGGCCCCATTGGTACCTTAATATCTGGCTTTAACCCTCATAGAAATTCACGCAAGCTTGTTTGCAAGCTTGTGTTACAAGCTTGTACACAAGCTTACGTACAAGCTTTTTTGCAACCGTACATGAATCTTTTCACACAAGTTTGCACATTTTAAATGTTTTAAGGAGGATATGCAAGCTTGCAGGACAAGATTGCATGCAAGCTTACAAGCTTGCAGGACATTATTGAATACAAACTTGCAAGCTTGCAGGACAAGATTGCTTCAAGCTTGCAAGTGTGCAGGGCATTATTGAATACAAACTTGCAAGCTTGCAGGACAAGATTGCTTCAAGCTTGCAAGTGTGCAGGGCATGATTGAATACATACTTGCACATATATATGGAAAACTTTGTTGAATTTGCTATTGACGCAAAATTTTGTTGTGCTTTGTTCATATAAAATTTGGCTGGCCTGGTGAACCACACGTGATATCTATTACTGAAATGGTTATACCATCTCGCTCCAAGTCCATGAAAGTTCCTAGTTATAATGATATAAGTATCGTCACTAATTTGGGGGATTTTTTTCTTATTTTAAAGCTTTATGCCCAAAGGTCATATCACACCAATAACAGATTCTGAATATATATATTTTTGTAATCAATGAATGAAAAAGGGGGGGGGGCCCCTAAGATTACAGGGTACCCATAAATTTTTCGACTAATTTTTAATATTATAGCATCCAAAGGGTTAATAAGGTATTAAGGTTATCTGAGCTATACCTGATCAGAAGAGCAGAGTCTGCCCCTTGAATGAGTTAAAATCTCCACTCTGTAAAATAGTCCATATTTCAGCATTTGTTGATAACATAGTTCTCGGTTTTCTTCCTCCTTTGTAGCTCTATCGACAATGAATGGAACAGCGTTTGCAGGAACAGACTTTGAGGTTCCAACCTCCAGCGAAACCATGCCCCAGTTTCAGACACGAATAGCTATCGATGTCTTAATCGTTAATGACATGGACATCGAGCCAAATGAAGATTTTAGTCTGCAGTTGGAAGTGACGCAGCGAGGAGAGTCAAATGTGGCAGTAGTAGGAACTCCAAGTTCAACAACAGTCACAATTATAGATGGTGAGTATGATCCAACTTAGAGTGGTTAATTTTTTGCTGTATACTCCCAGTCTCCTGGAAACATAATTTGAAAAATTTACTTATAATAGCTGACCGGAGCATCAGTATCGTGGATCCCTGGAACTTGGCTTCTCCTAAAGTACTGATCTAAACACAACAAAAAGAGTAACTACCCCCCTTTTCAACATACCGTAACTTTTTAACAAAACAAGTTTGTGTAAAATAATTTGGCAAGAGTGTTCCTACACTTACTGACTAACTTCTGTGTGAAAATGTGATTGGTCCATTGGGTCATGCATGAATGAGCATGCATTAAAGGTGAAAATGCCACTTTTCAAAGGTCACATGAGTCATCTCTTATGCCAAAATAATGGTAAATAATGACATTTTTTCCTTTATTTATAAAGTGTGCTCACTCAACCATGTCATGGTTACAACCTCTTGTGATCGTACAACACGTAAAGATACATTTTGCTGAAAAAATTTGGATTTAAATTTTTTGCAGTAAACTTTATGAATTTTACAATTTCAAAATCGAGAAAGCGTGGAATTTTTAAATTGCGCTCACCGAAGTGTAAAATATTCAAAAAGTGCCAAAAGACGTATGAGAGGATCAAACGATAGATGATTAACATAAATAGCGATTAATCATTCACCACAAACAGAATTTGTCAAAATCCTGCATCAAAAACCTCCCAAAATGACCCTTGTGACTTATGAAAAGTGACTTTTTACCTTTAATATGTGCTCACTCATGCATGACTTGACGGATCAACCACATTTTCTCACAGAATTTAGTCAATTAGTGCAGAAACATCCTTGCCAAATTATTGTGCTCAACACCATTCTTTTTTAAAATTAGAATATTTTGAAAAAGGGGGTAGTTATTTTTTTGTTGTGTTTATTATGGGCATAGCCACAGAGGATTATCTATTGATATTGGGTGGGAGGGGGGGGGGGGGGGTGGGCGGCTATGTCACCACCAGCAACCACCACCCAGATAATGCAGCAACATCAATGATGGCAGCCACTACATGTACTAACATGGCAGCAACCAGGATTCACTTGTTTCCTCAATATTGTAATGCTAATTTGTTGTTGTGTATGTTGTCAGATGATACAGCACCACCACCAGCCGCCACAACACAATGTAATGCAGCAACATTGATGATGGATGCTGCCACTAACATATGGCGGCAATAATGTGGCACTAATTGTTTCCTCAAGGGTACATTTTTGTTGTTGTTAATCCGTTGTTGTGTATGTTGTCAGATAATGCCCCAGTGTCACCACCAGCAGCCACAACACAGGGTAATGCAGCAACTTTGATTTGGATGCTACCACTAATATGTGGCAGCAATAATGCGTCACTAATTGTTTCATCAAGGATGCATTCACATTCTTGTTAACCTGTTGTTTTGTAGATGATACCCCTGTGCCACCACCAGCAGCCACAACACAGGGTAATGCAGCAACTTTGATTTCGATGCTACCACTAATATGTGGTAGCAATAATGTGGCACTAATTGTTTCCTCAAGGGTACATTTTTGTTGTTGTTAATCTGTTGTTGTGTATGTTGTGAGATGATACCACAGCACCACCACCAGCAGCCACAACACAATGTAATGCAGCAACATTGATGATGGATGCTACCACTTACATATGGCAGCAATAATGTGGCACTAGTTGTTTCCACAGAGATGAATTCATAAAATCTGGTATTGTGTATGTTGTCAGATGATGCCCCGGTGCCACCACCGGCAACCACAGCACAGGGTAATGCAGCAACGTCGATGATGAAAGCCATTACTAATGTGGCAGCAATAATGCATCACTAATTGTTTCCTCATGGGTGCATTCATATTGTTGTTAATCTGTTGTGTTGTAGATGATACCCCTGTGCCACCACCAGCAGCCACCACCCAGGGTAATGCAGCAACTTTGATTTGGATGCTACCACTATATGTGGCAGCAATAATGCATCACTAATTGTTTCCACAGAGATGAATGTTGTCAGATGATACCCCTGTGCCACCACCAGGAGCCACCACACGGGGTAACGCAGCAACTTTGATGATGAATGCTACCACTAATATATGGCAGCAATAATGCATCACTAATTGTTTCCTCAAGGGTGCATTCATATTGTTGTAAATCTGTTGTTGCGTATGTTGTTAGATGATGCCCCGGTGCCACCACCGGCAACCACAGCACAGGGTAATGCAGCAACGTCGATGATGAAAGCCATTACTAATGTGGCAGCAATATTGCATCACTAATTGTTTCCTCATGGGTGCATTCATATTGTTGTTAATCTGTTGTGTTGTAGATGATACCCCTGTGCCACCACCAGCAGCCACCACCCAGGGTAACGCAGCAACTTCAATGATGGATGCTACCACTAATATGGCAGCAACGATGCAACCACCAAACCCCATGACAACAAAGATGATGGACAGAATGACGGACAAGAACATGGATCCCACACCAAAGGGCACACCAGAACCTATATCTAGGGATGTCCGTAAGTGTGAATAATGATAATAATAATAATGATAATGACAATGATAATAGTAATGATAATGATAATAATAATAATAAAAATAATAATGATAATAATAATAATAATAATAATAATAATGATAATAATAATAATAATATGGATATTTATATAGCGATAAATAGTAAATACAAAAAAATTGCGATGAGCCATGATAGTATGAATGGTCTATTCCAAAAAAAAAAAGAAAATTGGGGTTTAAAGAGAGATAGGACCAAAATCTCAGGAATTGTCACAGATTGCTAATAACAAAATACATGGAGAAATAGTGAGTCTGTTCATCCATTCAAGTGTACACGCTGAAATACAGTGTGTACTAAAAAAAAAGCAATGCGGGCAAGTCAAAAGCACTATCTTTGACAATACAAATATATTTTGACTGAAACTTTCATCATCGTCAAGGACATAGTCTTAGCTTTCAAATCCTGTTTATTTTATTCAATTTGCTTAATTTGATCTTGACATATATGTTTAGTTAAAGGCAAGGTTCACCCTAACATCAAGTTGGTTTTTATAAAAGCAAAACAATGAAAGAAACATATTACTGAAAGTTTGGTGAAAATCCACCAAAGAATACGATAATTATGAGGTTTCAAAGTTTTAAATTTGTGACATCACATGCAAGCAGCTCCCCATAGGTCATTTGATATAAATTCCTTGAATTGCCATTTCTTAATGGTTCATGATAATTGAATGGAGTTTTTTTCATAAAAGCATGTGTGAAATAATGTTTCTGATAATATATATGCATAGGTAAAATATTTTTCAAATTTCTGAGAAAACAGGAATTTTATGGAATTTATATCACATGACATATGGGGAACTGCTCGCATGTGACGTCACAAACTTTGAAACCTTATAACTCTCTTATTCTTTGGTGGATTTTCGCCAAACTTTCATTAATATGTTTTTCTCATTGTTCTGCATTTATTAAAACCGACTTGATGCCAGGGTGTACCTTCCCTTTAATAACAAAAGGGTATTAGTCATTTATATGTTTATTTATTTATTTATTTATTTATTTATTTATTTATTTATTTATTGCAGTATTCATTTAACAGGGTCACCTCATCCAGTTAAAAAACTGCTTTACAAGTAGGAAAACTTGGAAATCATATATTTCAAAAAGTTCCAAATTTCCTCTTGCTTCTGACAAAGGATTAGAATCATTAGATTACAAAAAGGTCACATGTAAGGTCGTGTGAATGTCATGAAGTAAAGGAAATTGTGAATATTTTCAGGAGGGTTGCTTGCCATCAAATGATAATTTTCTTTTTCTTTTTCTTTTTTTCCTTTAATTTCTCAATTTTTTTTACTATGTTTGTTGTTATGAATTCTACCCAAATTGTTTCTACTCGATATAATATATATACAGTGAAACCTGTCTATAGTGGCCAATCAAGGGAAACAAAAATAGTGGCCTTTGTAGACAGGTGGCTGCTATAGACAGGTTCTTACACACATGATTTGTCTCCAGGGGAATCATTTTAGTGGCCACTATAGACAGGTTTGACTGTATTGTGCTGTAGTCGAGTCTGGAATCAAGTCCAATTTGTTGTGAACTTGAAGTCGGATTTGATGTCGTTCCAATGTAAAATGAAAGGCAGGAATTTATTTTACTGTGAACTCGGACTCAAACTTGGAACCTACATGTATGGACTTGACTCCCAACCTGTATATCTTGTAACCTGTCACCACAAATCGATCAATAAGTCACAATGGAAGTTTTCTTGTAAACACGGTAAATAGTCGAGTTGGGTTGCAAAAGTTGATTCTAAGACTTTGGTATTTTCGGAAAGTACATACACTCATCTGATCCAGAAGTATGATTTTTCTTGAATTGAACTTCGATATGTTTTTGCGGGAGCTTAAAAATTTGGCCGAATTTGACCTACATGTCGCGAGATTTACCATAATATCACACAAATACAATTGGTTGCAATCCAACAGCGTCCAGTTCCCTTGTAATAATTTTGGTATCACCACAAAACTACTTTTATGAACTTTACATTGATGGTAATTATAAGAGCGAGAAAGGATTGTCCAATCCACAGTTCCCTTTTGGAAAGTGATAAGTTTTATCAAGCTTTCTATGGAACAGTTGTCAAAAGCTTACCGTTTCGCATGAATGTATCTTTGCAGCTGTTATTCTCCACTTTCTTGATAATGGCTTGGGTGATAGTCCGAATTTGTGAGCAGGATTTAAATGGGTTTGCTTCGTCCATCTTAGACAAATTATACATCATTTTAATTCTTAGAAAACACAATTTCTTATTTTCCCAACTTATGGTGCATTTTATGGTGACGGGTCACATATGTTACCATTTTGTCTTTGTGGGCCAGGGTTGTGGCTGTGGATGGGAATAGGATTATCATTGGCCCTACCTTGTGTACATGACGAAAAGTTTCCGCTTCCTCAACATGGGTATTGCAAAACCTGTGTTCGTCAAACCGTGAATTTCAATCCTTGCCCAATGGGGCTATCCCTTCTCGCTGTAAACTAAGTGAGGCTTTCCACACTGATTTGAATCCTTGATCTTATCATGGACCTACGAGGTCCATGATCTTATGTAATAGGATTGTCAGTGTTAATAAATTGTCTGTCTAAAGCAAATTCAGACAAAGCAAAATTAATTTCTACCGATCACGAGTCATTTTTTGCTGAATAGGCCTCTGATTTGCTAAACTGTACAGTCACGTAAATTTAACTTCAAATGACATAACCGAGAAACAAAGGTTTTGTGAACATTTTAAAAGGAATGGTCTGTGTACACTTGACTCTCTCTGTCCTACCAAAAAAAACAGCAGCTGCAGTCTGTTAACTCAGGGGATAAGGAGCTAAAGGGATTTGCTGCTCACTGTTGACATTTCCAAGATAATAATCTCATGGTAGACAAGAAATATTGGGTGCACAGGAGAAGTGGAGAAATTCCACAATGAAGATTATGACTCCAACCTTTCTGCTTTTTCCCCTCGTAGCTGTCGAAGCCATCATCATACCCATCATTGTTATCATTATTATCATCGTGGTGATCATCATCGCTGTCGTAATCTACAAGAAACGCCAAGAGGATGCCAAAACGACAGCTGGGGTACGTTACGCCGCTGTCCAAAAGAAGGGCGAGGCAGCCTGAAAGGTTTTAAGGCAATGTGATGGAAAACTGCAAGCAAGACCTGTATACAAACTGCCTGTCTGTTACGTTTGATTTGATTTTTATGCCTCCGCAACGAAGTTGCCGGAGGCATCATGTTTTCGGGTTGTCCGTCCGTGCGTCCGTCCTTCCGTCCGTCCGTCCGTCCGTCCGTCCGTTACCGGATCTCGTTACCGCGATAACTTGAGAACCCCCGATCGGATTTTTATGTAACTAGGACCAAGTATGTACTATGAGTCACTAATGAACTGATTAGATTTTGGAGCTGAAAGGTCAAAGGTCAAAGGTCACCGGGCCTTAACCCCTTGGGGACGACGGGCTTGTACAGAAGCCCATTGCATTGTACACTCAGAGACGACGGGCTTCTACAGAAGCCCAAAATCTTTGACCAATTTTTTGGTCAAAACATTGGATTAAGGAAAATTTTTATTGTTTAATGCGTTTGTCCCAAACATTGCACATTTCTGACCAGCATAAATCAAGAAAATAAATATTCTGTGCGGAATTTTATAAGAAAACATTGGTTTATATTCCCTTCATGGTCAATCACGCAAAAATCGCGTCGTCTCTCAATGAACAACAGTGCCGTATAGCATCGAGCCCAAGGGGTTAATATGTCTGATTTGGGCTTTCGTTTACCGCGATACAATTGAGCAGCGGCTGGTCGGATTGTCATGTAATTTGGGTGGTATGCATTATGGGGCACCAATGAACTGATTAGATTTTGGGGCTGAAAGGTCAAAGGTCAAAGCGTCATCGGGCATATAAATCTGTCTGATTGGGCTCTGTTACCGCGATAACTGAGATTACACGCCAATCGGATTTTGATGTAAACTGGACAAGTATGTTATCATACTATACCACCTAATGAACTGATAAAAAATTTATAGCTGAAAGGTAAAGGTCACCGGCCTTAAATATGTCTGATTTGGCGCTCGTTACGTCAATTAACTTGAGGTGGCTGGTCGGAATTGTGAATGTAACTTGGGTGAAGCTAATGTATTTACATGAAGGCACCAATGAACTATTAGATTGTTGGGGCTGATAAGGTTTTCAACAGGTCAAGTGTCACCGGCCTTGAAATTATGTCTGATTTGGGCTCGTTACCGCAATAACTTGAGAGCGCTGGTCGGATTGTCATTGTAACTTGGTGAAGGTTTTAATGAGGCCACAATGAACTGATTAGATTTTGGGGCTGAAAGGTCAAGGTCAAAAGTGAACCGGGCCTTAATATGTTGATTTGGGCTTCTGTTAACGCGGTAATGATGAGCGGCTGTGGATTGCTGTTATTGAAACTTGGTGAAGTATTTATTATAAGGCACAATAACTGATTAGATTTTGGAGCCTGAAGGTCAAAGGTCACCGAAGCCTAAAATATGTTCTGATTTGGCTTGGTTCCATGAAATAACTAGACGGCCTCGTCAGATTTTTTTGTTTTGTGAAGTATGTATTTATGAGGCGCCCACCAACTAAATGATTAGTTTTGGAGCTGCAAAGGTCAAAGCCACCCGTCACCAGGCCTTAATATGTCTGATTTGGGTCATGGACTGTGATAACTTGAGTATGACTTTTCCGATTTTCGAATGTTAAACTTGGGAGAAAGTATCTTGTATTAAGGCACCAATTTACTGATTCGATTTTGGAGTTGGAAAGAGTCAGCGGTCCAAATGTCACAAGGCCACCTGTAATTTGAGCTCGATCTGTCGCCCGATAATTAAAGAACTGCTTGATTGGATTTACTGTAACTTGGTCAGAGTCACTGGGCTTATGCTTATTCATTTAATTGGTCTTGCTACCATTTTTGGTAACTTAAGCTTTTCAAATTACATCAGTTGGATGGGACTGCGGAATCTGCCGTGTAGCATAACCCATCGATGCGGCGCGCTTCGAACTGCTCTAGTTATATTTGTTTTTTTTACTAACTGCTGAGATATTGGTGATGATGACGATGCATCTTTTGATATTAATATGATAGTCTCCATTTGTGTTTTAAAGGTAAATGACGTGATTGGGGGTAGTCATCAACTTGGGGTAAAATTATTCTAGAATCAAGCAGAACCAGACAAGTATTCTACTGTGATTTTTTTTTTTTTATTCAAAAGCTGACTCATTTTAAAAGAAATGACCATCAGTATGCCTTGTTTCAGACCAATTTTTTTATGTAGCTTGCTGTTGTATTAATTTATCTTGGGGCACAAGAGAAATTCAGGACTGGTATGTTCATGCTTGATTCTCATTAAGTAAAGGAATTCAAGACAAATCAGTCCAGCAAGGAGATACATGCCACCTTGTGTATAGACTGGTATATCTTTTATCCAGTTTGGTTCTAGAGACATTTTGTATTTCTTCCAATCACTGCACTGTAAGTTGGGAACATCCCAGTGGAAAAAAAACAATATAAAAGGCTAGGAATTTGTTTGATTGTATGAGGCACAGGAATTTACAGGCGGTGACATGATTGGAAGAAAGAAAAAATGACTCTTCAACCAAACTAGGTGAAAAATATATCTGATACACT
>JZLH01S0032301.1:8330-23145 GCA_001188425.1 Eucidaris tribuloides
ATACCGGTATATAATTATATTATAGAATTTTAGCATTTGTAATTTTACACAACTGTAATGGTGCTCACTTATTTTCAAAATGAAAAGTGTGATGCTTCCACGAGTTTCTCACAGAATTGATCTGCCACTCATTAACAAAGGGAGTGGATTATTACAATTATTCTCTTGCTGAAATATATTTGTTTCGCCAGTTCCGGAAGGCGTGTGGCCGAGTTCTACATCATATATCCAGATAGCAATACCCAGAGCAAAACATCTTCACCTATAACTGGAAAATAAACCACCTTAAATGAAGTTGTCGGATACTGAGTATCACCTATCTTATACACCCATTATATTCTTGCTACAGGACAAATTTGTGCATAATAGCTCTATTATAGAAAGGGTATCGATGTGAATTGATTTAGCACAATTTGTCGCTCCTTCTATCGTCTTTTTAAATCTTCTGTTCTTTTTACTTGATACATCTAGCCAGCCAGATACGCCCATTTTCAAACCAGTCAAGCCATGTAACCAGTGATCTACAGTCAAGCTATAAAATCAGAAAATACAAAATACATTATCTATGCTATTATAAAGGATGTATGCTAGCCAAAAACCTACGAAAAAAAATCACTTTTAGAATACACAACATCAAGGATATATCACAGAGAGTAACTGTTTTCACTTGTTCTTCAATAATTGCTGATTTCATTTTTTTCTAGCTTGAATGCGAAACCTGTGATAAAATTGTTCCACATCTTCTACTGATAGGGCAAGGCTAATCTGCTACATTTAACCGACATTCACTTATCAAACCAAACTTCTTATTAGAATCAGCAATAGACTAGGCCATACATCGCAAAAGTGAAATATACATATCATGACACAATTGATACATGACCTTTAACCTATCTCGTCATTAAAATCCAATCGCCAAATACTACACCTTTATTGAAATTAAGAAACGAAAATTGTTATAATCAGTAGAACGTGCAGCGTAGTGAATCCGTAGTTATTTCCTCAGGAGGAATGATTTATTGTAATTGATTCATCACCATTATCATCACCACCACCACCATTATCATCATCACCACCACCATTATCATCATCACCATCATCTTTTCCATCGCCATCATCACCGCCATCGTCACCACCACCATCACTGCCATCACCGTCGGCACCATCAACATCAGCATTACTAACATCATCACCATCACCACCATAGCAATCACCACCATCAATATTATCCTGATCACCACCATCACCACCACCACCACCATCATCATCATCATCATCATCCTTATTCTCATCATCATCATAATTATCATCATTACCATCATCATCGCCTCCACCATCACCATCGCCATTACCACCTATAACTACTATCTTGTCGGATCACCATCATCATCGTCATCCTTATTCTCCCCATCTTCATTCGCATCATTATCCTCCTCCTCCTCCTCATAATCATCAATTATCATCTTTATCACCATCACATTCTGCCATGATCATCCCATTCCAGAGCAAATTTCTCCCCAAGTACGTGCTAAACAAAATAGGCAGGCTTTCTGCGTGGAAAAATTGTGTCAAAGAGCTTTATAATCCAATCACTGCATTGCTACATTTATCTAGATTGACTTCCCTGGTTTTTCTATAGTTTCCATTTTATGATGCATCTGTGTTTTATTAATTGTTTTTGCAAGGTGACCACCAGTCGACTTAGATTTCTTCTATTTAACCTTTTGAATTGCGTCTGGCGTTTCATCTACTAGAGAGAGAGAGAGTTACCCACTCCAACCATGATACTGTATTATACGTGTAATTCATTACTGACCCGTAGTCAAAACGGGCTTTGATAGAAGACTACGGTAATAGGCCAACACACCGACATACAGTGCATCCACAAGTGCGATATTTTTGTCGTCATGGAAGGGGCGTCAACGATAGTTGCTGCGGACGCCACAGGAGTATTTCACACTGATCATCACAGCACGAGTCCGGGTTACACCTGTACGCGTCTACCATCAACAAGAGTACTACTCTCGTGAACGTCACCAACGTAATTATCCGTACATTCGTGCTAACTAATAGACGGGAGTGGGCGGATTGTTAATGATCGTAATATCTTGTCTGAACGGATCAGGTGTCGTGTGTATGCGGGTTGTCTGACGTGTGGACAAATTGGCGCGCTGAGCACACACAAGCTTCCGGACGTTCTCACGTAGAATACACAACGAGGTACTCTTCGCTCAGCTCTGACGGGAAACAAAATTCCTGTTTTTCCCGCCTGCTAAATGACGGAGGTGGGCCCGTAGTGTTAGCGGCTCGTTCTGACAGTCACACGCCTACGTTTCCCCCGTCGAGTTGGCGCAGGGTCGGGCATAGCTTCTGGTTATCTGCTAAATGTGAAGATGCATCGCTGACAACTCTTGACAATCGCCAGGTAATCCCCTTCTCGATGTCAACATTAATTTTTGTTGCCTGACATTTCAATTTGCATGCAGTTTCAGCAGTTTTAAGCATGTGCACTATTAACGGCACGCTATTTTCAGTGATTACACCCTTAGATTGATAACGAATGCGCGAGCCTTTACTGTGTGTTGGGCAATATTATAACGTCCGCCGTGCAGGGACGAAATAATTCATGAATTTGCTATTTTGTATCCAAGATAATTATTTGACTTGTGGTTGAACACTGCTGTCGTGTGCATGCTATTGTCTTGTGATTATATTGTGTATTTGTGTTAAAAGGTCAGATGGTCACGAGCGAATGCAATAATGCTGTCTTTTGACTAACTAAATTAATGATAAAAACAACGCCGAGCAAATATATTCCAATCCAAATTCAGATTCTGAAAAAGATTCATTTTGTTGTAATGCAAAGCATAACATTTGATATAACCTAAAAGTGTGAACAGTCTGCATGTTAATATGTCATACCAGAGAGAACACAATGTCACTATAGTGTGTTTACACATTGATCACAATATCACTCTGTAAAGAAAATGCACTAAATCCACACAGTAGTCAAAAAACACACGGTCGTCACAGTGTGATCTCTAAGGCCACACTATGATCACAGTGTCAAACTGTGAAAATGCGCCAAATCCACACTGTGTTAAGAAAAAACACAGGGTCATCACAGTGTGATCTCTAAGACCACACAGTGATCACAGTGTCACTCTGTGAAAATGCGCCAAATCCACACAGTGGTAAGTAAACACAGGGTCATCACAGTGTGATCTCTGAGACCACACAGTGTCACTCAGTGTAAATGCACCAAATCCACATTGTGTTACACTATGTTCATACTCTGTTCACTATGTAAACACACTATGGACAACATTTTTTTTTCTGGCAGGGCACCCGTAATTTAAAACTAGCTGAAAATTGCCCCTTGACCTCGGATTTTTTAAACACATACCGACCTAAGTCCCAAGTTCCCAACCTGCTGGTAGGTGGGCCGTGGATCTACTTTCAGCATGATATGTTTACTGTATAGCTGTGTATGTTAGATTTTGAAAAGATACATTGCACAAATCCTCTTGTACCAGTAAAAAACCGTTTCCGCGTTCCTTACTCATGAGAAATTTAATACGCTGTTATGATAACCCGTTATCTTCACAAAGATTACGTACTAACCATTTCCTGGTGTTAACTCGAAGCATTATATTTAATGATTATGTGTGTATTATTGTGAAGATAACGTGGATATGTTTTACTCCGAGCATATAACCGCCTTGGTTTCTCTGAGTCGGGTTTGTTGAACTACACTTCAGCATAAGAAGAATCTATAACACACCGCGAGTTAATTTGCCTAGATGTGCCTTTCACATAACTCTGGCAATGAAGTATAGAGTAGATTACACACACAAAAAAAAAATATGTCAGTACTAGCATGACTAATGGGAGGGGTAAATCACACCCACCCATATCTAAAAACTATAAATCCAGCCTTATGAGATTTACGGAAACAGATAATTGCATTCATGCTGCAAAACTGTGTGCGCGCGCGCGCGCGCGCGT
Source organism: Eucidaris tribuloides (assembly GCA_001188425.1). Classification (NCBI taxonomy): domain Eukaryota; kingdom Metazoa; phylum Echinodermata; class Echinoidea; order Cidaroida; family Cidaridae; genus Eucidaris; species Eucidaris tribuloides. The sequence continues at coordinate 12,339 of JZLH01S0032301.1, forward strand.
GTGTGTGTGTGTGTGTTCATTTGTTGCTTTTCCAGTAATTGGTGAATGAAAAGCTGAAAATCCACAGTTATCACAAAACAAAACTGGCCGAATGCTGAAGAGAATAATTCAATTTGCCCCATTAGTGGCATAAGCCAAAAAAAATGAAAAGCAAATAAAGTCATCACTTCTATTGCACCAGTAGGCAACGTTGTTATTGGGCCATAAATTTGTTGAATGCCAAAAAATATATATTCACATATACATGTATATACATACGTATATATACGTCACAGGACAATATTTGTTGGTTTAACGTTTTAAAAGTATTATACGGTACAAGAACCTCATCAACTATCAAATATCTATAAATTAACCAAAATTTGCCCAATACGGTTTTAAATCATTTCCAAATACGACCAATTTATATCCATTCTACATCGTATACCGACGCTCTAATGACGGAATCGTCGGGAATAATACAATGGTCATAAATTAATGTTTAAACTGTTTAGGGTTAAGGCTGCCACTGGGTTTTAGATTAGAATAGCATCAGGCTTAGGGATTGAGTTAAGGTTAAGAATAGATTTAGGATGAGGATGGGTTTAGTGTGCAGTGGTTGTTTGAGATACCATCGCCAGAGCAAATGGGATGGAATCGTGTAGTTACCCGATAACTTAAGTATACGAGGCTTGATACACTCATGCTCATAATTATGGAATATTTTGTTGATACTTAGGTTCTTTCTCCTATATCGTCCAAAATTGTCAAGACAGGTGTTTATTTCACAAAAACGCAGTATGTGAAGCAATTTTTGGATTTCCTGAGATGACTAAATTAAAAACTAAAATACGTTTGAGCGCAATAACAATTACATATTTATTTTTGTTTATAATCGACAAAAATCATGAAAAAGGTATTATTTTAAGGTAATTTTTAAAAAACAACCCATTAAACTGATAAATTTGTGTCTTATGTCACTTATCATTAAATTAACACCAGAATTGCCGTATTTTTTTTTTACCATGATAAGACCATACTTTTTTTTATAAGGGCATGCCCTCGTATTCCTAAGTTTTGTACAAGCCAAAGTTTTGCCAGAAGTTACTGATAAATCCGGGAGGGTTGTTGGTTCAATTCCGTATTTTCTTTAAAGTTCCAATGCCTCACTATCGCAAATTAGAATAGCTGCCTGCGTTCTGTATTTCTTCTTAGGTTGTCACAACTAACATTGAAATTTCGAATCGTGCGAATTCTGTACATGATATACCCCATCCCTCATGAAATCGTCCCAGGCACATAATTATTTGTCAGTGTGATGTGTAGTGGCCAGAGGTGCAGAAAATGAAATAACAACAACAACAAACTCAGAATTTTGGAAAAAATAAGATTACAAACATGAAACCTGGAATAACTATAAAGCAAGTCTTGTATACATAATGCATTTATTAAAGGTAAGACTCATTTGATGTAGTTGCAAAATCTGTACATGTATGTGGGCAAATATACCGTCATTATGTCTTATGAACATGTAGTCTTTTTTTCTAATTGTTGTTTTTGTTTCAACGAAGAACACGGAATTTGATTTCTCAAATACCAAAGAACATGAAAAGTGACATTTTAGAGAAGACGAAAGCCTCATAGCCAGACTATTTTGGTCTCATGTGCCACATGCATAATACAAACACAAGTGTCTTATTCTGTCGACAAAATGGTCTTGTACTTATGTTAATACATTTATTTTATGAGAAAAAATACATACACCATACATGACGGTCGATGTCAATATAAATTAATTCCTGATTGTAGCGCTGAAAATCATTCTTACTATTGGAAATTTGAAAATGTCATAGATAGCGCTAAAACTGGCGTGGAAATCATAGTATCTTATTCGGTCAACAACTTATGTATTTTGGTTAATACATTTATTTTATGACAGAAAATACATACACCATACAAGCACGTCGACGTCAATATATTTCCATCTAATGCTAAAAATCATTGGAAATTTGAAAATGCCATATGAAAGCGCTAAACTGGTGCGGAAAATATAGTGTCTTATTCTGTCGACAAAATAGTTTTGCTCTTTCGTAAAAACAGTTTATTTCACGACAGAAAATACGTACACCATACATGTACATCGACGTCAATATATTTTCTTTCAAGGCTAAAAATCATTGTAACCATCGGAAATCTTAAAAATGTCACAAAAAATGCTAAACTGGTGCGGAACATGTCTTATTCTGTCGTCAAAATGGTCTTGTATTTTTGTTAATACATTTATTTTATGAGAGAAAAAAGGATATTATATACACCACACATATACGTCGACGTCAATATATTTCCTTGTATTCCTATAAATCAGTATTATCATCGGAAATTTAAAAATGTCATAGAAAACGCTAAACTGGTGTGGAAATCATAGTTCCTTATTCTGTTGACAGCTTATGTATACGGTGTATTTTTATTAATACATTTATCTTATCAGAAAAAATACATACAATTTCCATGTACGTCGACGTCAATATATTTCCTCGTAGGGCTAAAAATCATTGTCACCATCGGAAATTTTAAAATGTCATAGAAAACGCTAATCTGGTATATATGGAAATATACCATATTCACGTACAGTACATCACAGAGACACCAATACAACATCGCGTGTGTACTGTATATAGTTTAGAGTCATTGAGTAATTTACCACCACTCACCAGAGTCAATATACCACTGCTTAGCTACAGTCGCTCCGCGATGCGGGATTGCATTGTCTCTCCTACCCTTTTACTCTTGCAAATATGAACACATGTGTATGAAACTAATTAAGTATTGATCCGAGACATCATTTTCAATAAAGACCAGCACAATTGACAGTTTGCGGGACTAAATGGAAATCCGCCGGCTACAAAGATGGACATGCATCGTTCTCTGTTTGGTTACGCGACAGACCCATTACTTTAAGAGCGGCGCGATGTTGAATCAAGATCTCTTCGTAATTATGAGTGACGAGGAATTTGACGTGAAAGATATACTACTGTCATCACGTGACCTCACGGATTTCTGAACGTTGAATTTGATTTGATGGCAACGTATTTCTACTTACTTTACGTTACATCTCTCTTTTTAACTTATTTTTTTTTAAGTGGACATCTAGAATAAATGCAGTAATCAAACGGTAACAACAGGCAGTATAGTAGTAGTAGTAGTTAATTACGTAGTAGTATAGTAGTAGAAGTAGTACTAGTAGTAGTAGTAGTAGTTGTTGTTGTAGTAGTAGTTGTAGTAGTAGAAGTAGTAGTAGCAGCAGTGGTAGCAGCAGCAGCATCAAAAGTAGAAATGTTAAAAGTATATGGTATAGTAAAAGTAGTAGCAATGAAGTGGCAAAATTCTTATTCTTATTCTTCGTATTATTATTTGTAGTAGTAGTAGTAATAGTAGTAGTAGTATTAATAGTAGTAGTATAGTAGTAGTACTAGCAGACGTGGTAGTAGTAGTAGTAGTATAGTAGTAGTACTAGCAGAAGTAGTAGTAGTAGTAGTAGTAGTAGTAGTAGTAGTATAGTAGTAGTACTAGCAGAAGTAGTAGTAGTAGTAGTATAGTAGTAGTACTAGCAGAAGTAGTAGAAGTAGTAGTAGTAGTAGTAGTAGTAGTAGAAGTAGTAGAAGTATAGTAACAGAATAGTAGTAGTATAGTAGTAGTAGCAGCAGAAGTAGTAGTTATGGTAGTAGTAATAATAGTAGTAGTAGTAGTCGTAGTAATAGTAGTAGCAGAAGTAGTACTAGTAACAGAAGTAGTCGTAGTAATAGTAGAAGTAGCAGAAGTAGTACTAGTAACAGAAGTAGTTGTAGTAATAGTAGTAGTAGTAGTAGCAGCAGTAGTAGTAGCAGTAGGCCTAGTAGTAGTGGTAATGCAGAAATAGTAGTAATAGTAGTAGTAGTAGTAGTAGTAGTAGTAGTAGTAGTAGTAATAGTAGTAGTAGTAGTAATAGTAGTAGTAGTAGTAGTAGTAGTAGTAGTAGTAGTAGTAGTATAGTAGGCCTAGTAGTAGTGGTAATGCAGAAGTAGTAGTAGTAGGAGGAGGAGGAGGAGGAGGAGGAGGAGGAGGAGGAGAAGGAGAGGGAATCGTAGCAGCGGTAGTACTTACAGGTGTATGCCATCAGGACCTTTTTCAAAAAATGACCCAAATTAACCTTAACTGTCAATGGCTTAAAAAATCACTAATTGAGTAACTATCCTTAAATTTGAGGTTTACATGTACATCATCCCACGGGCTGAGGAGCCACATACGTGTATTAATCTTTAGAGGGAGTTACCCAAAAGGAAGCACCTTTCTGGAATTCATACGAAAAGGAAAATGTCTGTAGATATTCATATGAGCAAAGATGACGTATACATCTTTGTATATATTATATAAGTATTACTATTAGAATATCCTTAATCTTTTGGAATATCTTTAGAACAACAACAACAACATCAACATAATTTGGTATATGCTGTGTCTGATATGTGCATGTATCTGTGCGCGTGTGTGTGAATCTTCAGGTTACCCAAAAGGAAGCACCGTTTACCCATTAAAAAAAAAAACTGTGAAAATGTAAATGTTCAAATGAGCAAAGATTACGTATATAGGCCTATCTTTGTATTTCTTACCATCAGAATTTCCTGAAAGATTAAAACAAAATCTTGTTTTCATTTTGGATTATCCTGTGTCTGATATGCGCGTATATCTGTACGTGTGTGTGAATTTCATTTGCCCGATACTGGTCTGCCAAATTCATGCCAAAGCACGAACTGACATTTAATTACGTTATCATGTCACGTGGTATTACATTAAAGGGAAGTAACACGATTGGGAAGAGTTTAAAATGTCTCAAGAACTAAGTGAGTTGAAACATGTACCAATATATCATACACTTGTTAGAGTGTATATTCAAGGTGGAAGGATTTGTCTTGAATTTGTTTACTTGAGGAGAAACAAGCATTAATTTACCAATATTGAATTACATACCACTCGCAACGAGGAGAAGGATATTTGACCAGTGCATTTTAACGACATTGACGTATGGAGCAAAAACCTGGTCTGCAACTAAAGAAATGGAACATAAATTGAGAACAACACAAAGAGCTATGGAAAGAAGAATGCTCAATTTAACATTATTTGACAAAGTGAAGCACACTGACATACGGCAGAAAACGAAGGTCAAAGATATTATAGTAAAAATTAAAGAGATGAAATGGAGATGGGCAGGACACTTATATAGAACACAAGACAACAGATGGACCAAGAAACTCACAGAATGGCAACCAAGAACAGGGAAGCGAAGAAGGGGTCGACAAAAGAGAAGATGGAAAGACGAAATATCATCATACACAAACACAGCAACGTGGAACAGAATTACAGCAAATAGAAGCGAATGGAAACTGATTGAGGAGGGCTTCATCCAACAATGGTTGAACAATGCCTGATGATGATGATGATGAATTACATCCACTAGCTATGATACTGACTGATCCCACAGAACGCTGCACAACAAATTTCCCCGTCACAGCATTTGCTGATAATATTTGTGCAACAAAGAAAAAGTGCATGACCATTAATTTTTCACATCAGAAACTGTAAAAAGTGTAATTGATTTTGAGAGCATTGTGTCCTAAATTGAGTTCTTATTCCAATCTTGCCATTTATCTTTAATCTCTTGACAGTTATACATGTATTTCAACTCGCAAAGTACAGACGAAAAGGGGATGCATGCAGGTACAAAAATAGGATTAAAATGCTATAGATGAATAGATACAAATGAGATGAGCGAGAATAGATGGAATGTAAAGAAACATATTCCAAATTGAGGAAATACTGCACGGGTGTGGGATTCGATTGGGTGATAAGGCGCAATTTATGACGTCATTACCTTAACTTCTGAATATCGATACAGTTATATCGGTAAACCGATCAGACAAAGTAATCAGATTAAACGTATTTTTATTACTGTTGCATAACAATAAATTTTTAAAATTAACGATCTGGACACATTTAAGGGGCGTTGCACGATAACACCGTTCCGCTCAAGGTATTATTGGAATTGTTCGACGCGACTTTTTTCATGCATATTCTTTTCTGCATCATTTTAATACTGCGTGCGCTGCATGAATCTGAGAATGAATGTGACGAATTACAATATTACTAATTTCCATTATAAAATTCAATTTTCACGTGGAATACAATATTCTGTAACCATACAGCGAGAATATTGGTGTAACACAAGTGCGTCGCTGGTATTTTTACTGTAAATCAGCAGCATCCGAATAGCAGTGCGAATAGACGTATTTCAATTCATTTGATTCACATCCGTAAAAAGTTACAAGCACTTACAATTCACAAAGGAAAATACTTAAGATAGGTACATAAAAGCACTTAAATGCAATAACATTCAAAGTGTATAATTAAAATGATAGAATATGAAAAAATTTACAAACTAATAGCACTAACAGATACATAAAAAGAAATAAACATCTAAAATGTAGTGGATGTGGAGGTCGGTAAAGGCCGATTGATCTACACAGTAATAACGGCCGTTTAAAATTCGTACCTGTTTTCCTGTTTCCGCGCGTTCTCTCCGCAAACATTATGCTTGATAATAAGAGCTATTTGTTAAAAAGAATAAATATGTTGTTGATTATAAATACGGATTATCTGTGTGGTAAAGGATTCCATTGTACAATAAGTACAGAAGAGACGTATGCTCATTGAATTTTGACAATTCACTTCACGAAAGTTCCAGTAAACCGCGGTTTTATACAATTTAGCGAGTACGTATGATGCGAGAAATTTAACAGAATGAATAACACTGACGCTAAACTTGAAATAACGTTCATTTTTTCTAGTTCCAACTAAAAATAAATATTAAAACCAAAACATAATCAGAACAGCATAGCAAAATAAGCAACAGATCAAACTATACAATAATCCAATGTGTTATATACATTTACTTAAAATGATCAAACATTAAAATATAAGTCAAATATTAATACATGTCAATTACTATGTCTTCTTTATTATCCATTAATTTAATTCAGTTTATTCATTTCTGATCAAAAAACTAACAAATGTAAGAAAAAACGGTGACTTATTTAAACAAATACTGACACATACTAAATGGAATGCAAAAAAATCAAACTAAAATTACAAGAATATTAGGAAAAGTACAAAAGCTTGAACCTTTTGGTTTAAATAAGCTGAACGAAATAAATGTATAATGAATTCAGAACAACAGTTTTAACCTAGTGAAAACAAAAGTCATATTCTTCTATTATTAACGCGTAAAATGTGAGTTGTAAAATCACGTTTGTGAATGCAGTGCGATTGTTGGTGTTAAAGGCAAGTTTACCTACATCATATGGTGTTTTAATAAAAGCAGAAACAATGAGAGAAACAATAATGAAAGCTTTGGCGCGAAAATCCGCCAAAGAATAACAAGTTTATGAGGTTTTCAAAGCTTTTAAAATTTGTGACGTCACATGTTGGCAAGCTCCAATAATTAGTCATGTAATACTAAATTCCATAAATTGCATTTTTTTAATGTTCATAGATAATTGGTGTGTGTTTTTTCATAGAACATGTGTTGGAATAATGTTCTGATGACATATTGAAATGCACAGGTGAAAATTGTTTCAAGTTCGCGAAACAACAATTTATGAATTTATATCACAGGACATATGGGGAGGTGCTCGCATTGACGTCGCAAATTTAAAATTTTAAAACTCCATAACTCTGTTTATCTTTGGCGTGGATTTCGCATAAACTCATAATATGCTATTTCTCTCATTTTTCGCTTTTATTTAAACCAACTAATGTCAGTGTACTCTTGCCTTTAAGGATCTATACATATCATGAAGCATCCAGTTCCAAACTCATTTCTCAAACTGAGTCATTAACATGTAGGAACACGGCCATCTATGTATAGCTTTAAGAATGAGTTTTGAGCGCAATTGCCGCGTGGCTGGCTAGTGATGCTTAGTGGATGCGGATGGCTCAGTGGATAGAGGCGTCCGCGCCAATGACGTGGCGGAAAGGTCGCGCGTCGAGCGCCCGCCAGATCGATCATAACCAAAGAATTAAAAGCTGGCTACATTTACAACTAAATAAAAAAAATCTGATTACATGAGATCCCCATGCTCAGGCTGCTCTTTGATAAGGTCTGGAAAAATGAAGCCCTGAAAAAATTGTCTATTTCAAATGAACTATTTAGTGCTTTAAAAAAAAATTGAAAATCGTAAGTTGACCGATTTACGCGTGCCCCATTTCTACCCATAACATACTTGTGTGTAATCTAAACGCATTTTTACTTCGCGCCGAGGTATTATTCTTAATCATTAAATATCTTGCCCATGGCAGCAACTAATATTCCAAACTTTGTATTCGAGGTGTTTGTTTGTCAATCGATAAATATCAAACATACTACATAGCTCAGATTATCAAGGTTTGACCATTTTTTAATTCGAGCACAACAAGTTAGCCTATCACTTTAAAAAAATCGGACTTTCTGCTCTCGGCAATTCTAGAACAAGAACGGGTAAAAACATTTAAGGTATGCAGGGCCCGCTGGAAAGAGCAGTCTATGCAGACTGAAGTGCTACCCTGGTAAATAAGATTTATATATATTTGTTATTATTGTTTATTATCCTAATCTGCACAGCAAATACAAAACATCCCATAATTTAGCGTGTGTCTCAAAAAAAATGGCAAGTGAAACCGCCCTCGTTTGGCAATGAACGAATACTTTGTGACATGATGGCTTACATACGTCAAGAGCGTAGTCTTAGCTTCAAATACCGTTAGTTTGGTGTCAAATTTGCTTATCTATATCTTGAGATGTGTTACATTTAAATAAGAAGGGTAAAATCACAATTTGCTGACCTTTATGACACCCTCTGTCAAAGTGACCAATTGTGATCACCCTGTTGTTATTTACAAATATCTCGAGATTTAAAACAAAGCAAATTGAAACAGAACACATAATGAATGCGTGAATGCTAAGACTTTGCACTTGAGTTGAGTAAGGCCATCATGTCACAAGAGTATTTTTCTGTTCCAGAGAGGCCGTTTTTCTATGCACAATTTTGGAGACATGCCTACAACACGTGCCCTCAAAATATGCGTCAGTGAATACGCGCTCTTTGAGCAGTTAGAAAATACTGCTGTGACACATGTACGTTCACGTCAGGGACAACAAAGTCTTAGCTTTTCCAAATGCTGTTGTTTTGTCAAGTTGCTTGTTTTCATCTGGATATCTGTATACAAACAAAGCGTGGACTCTCAGTTTGTGTCACTTAATAGCGGGACAGGGCTGATGCTATCATTTACTGTAGTAAAAGTGGCACATTTGTGATTTTAACCTTTTCGTTGTTAAGCTGACATACTCAGGATTTAAAAGAAGAACCTGACAGACAAATTGACGATTTGAAAGCTAAGGACTATGCTCTGATGTGTGATGTAAGCCGGACGCTCACGAAAATGTTTAATTCTTACCAAAAGAGGGAGCTTTTGATGCTCACAATTATGTTTTCGAGGACACACTGTACTTCTCCAGCAGTCGCAAAGGTGGTTAGCCGCCATTTTGCACCAGTAAGCTCTGATTATTCGCTTGAGTTGATTTTGATTCATTTCTCTGGGAGGTGTTTTCGATCGATGTTAGAAATCAGAAGACTATTTCTTTAACAGCATATTTCAAGCCATTAACAGTGTATAAGTGTTGTTGACAAGTCGCGTAAAATGAAAAAAAAAAATCGTTGTCAGCAGGGAATCGTTGCTAGCCTGTGAATGTGACGTTACGTTGCCACTAATACACGCGATAGCTCGTCTCTTCAAAGGTAGTAATATACATTTCAGCATTTAAAAGGACGGAATCTCATTTGCAACCTTCCCATAAAGATCACACAACCATTTTCATGCCCATTAGACTCTTTCATAAGAAGATAACGCTGTGAATCTGAAAGATCCGGAATTAAGATATTGGAAATATGCAAAAAAAGTTTTGTATGTAGTTCTAGGCAATCGTTCCAAAATCTCACTTCAGGCCCATTAAAACTATTAATAAAAACGGTATTTCTGGCATAGTGTCAGTGCACATAGTACAACGAAGTCGCAAGGTCATCTAACCGTGCACAGTCAATTGCATAACTTCCAAGTGGCAGCTGTCATGCCTGTCTAAAAACGAATGGTACCCCTTAGAGTTTTTTGTCGCTTGGAGACAAAAAAAATCAAAATCGAAGTCAAGCGTTTACGTGAATCACTTAAACTGCGATTGTAGATCCACACTTTGCTAAAGAGTTCTTAAATGCATTTCTTCTATATACCAGATTATTTAATCACAATGTTAAAATTTAGGACGTGCAAAAGAGCGATGCTTTAAGGGGGATCATAAAAGGGCTTCAGCGAAAATACGTCTTTGCCATAGCTGCTCCAACTCATTACGATTACACAAATCTCACCACGGTTCCTCTCTCTGAAGCAGGCTATGTTTTCAGTCGATCCAACGAATTTACATTAACCTTTAGATAGTAGAGCATCTCCTTAGGGTAGAAACTGTATCAAACCTATCGGAAAATTGTCTTGAATTACGGTGTTGTTTGTGTTTGTGGATATAATTTGATCGATATCACTTCTTATACTCACTCGTGGCAAAACCTCGGAATCTTATCCACGACCATTATTGTCTAAACGCGTCTTTTTTCAAGATGGAAGTTTCAAGGCATACATACTTACAATAGTAGTGCGGCATCAATTGTCAGAAAACACCATGTCACTAAAATAAAATAATAAACAAATTTCTCTG
>JZLH01S0032301.1:23170-45120 GCA_001188425.1 Eucidaris tribuloides
CAGGAGAATATCTTTTTCATGGTTACAGTTACGCTTGTGTTCTTGCTTCAAGTACTACTGAATATAGGGAATCAACCGTGATACACAGCAAAAAAACAAAGGGTAGGCCTATTTAAAATTGTATACAACGCTGTTTACTATATGAACTGATCAGGTATTGCTTGAAAGCTTAAACAACTGTTTAAAGTTTTAAACAGCAATGTTTAAATTTTAGTATTTATTGGTCAATGAATTCAACATTGCTGTTTCAATTTTTAAACACTTGTTTAAACTGTCAAATAATTCCTGATCAGTTCATATAGTAAACAGCGTTGTTATCAAGTTTAAACGGCCGTTATTACTGTGTAGATCAATCGGCCTTTACCGACCTCCACATCCACTACATTTTAGATGTTTATTTCTTTTTATGTATCTGTTAGTGCTATTAGTTTGTAATTTTTTTCATATTCTATCATTTTAATTATACACTTTGAATGTTATTGCATTTAAGTGCTTTTATGTACCTATCTTAAGTATTTTCCTTTGTGAATTGTAAGTGCTTGTAACTTTTTACGGATGTGAATCAAATGAATTGAAATACGTCTATTCGCACTGCTATTCGGATGCTGCTGATTTACAGTAAAAATACCAGCGATGCACTTGTGTTACACCAATATTCTCGCTATATGGTTACAGAATATTGTATTCCACGTGAAAATTGAATTTTATAATGAAAATTAGTAATATTGTGATACGTCACATTCATTCTCAGATTCATGCAGCGCACGCAGTATTAAACTGATGCAGAATAGAATATGCATGAAAAAAGTCGCGTCGAACAATTCCAATAATACCTTGAGCGAAACGGTGTTATCGTGCAACGCCCCTTAAATGTGTCCAGATCGTTAATTTTAGAAATTTATTGTTATGCAACAGTAATAAAAATACGTTTAATCTGATTACTTTGTGTGATCGGTTTACCGATATAACTGTATCGATATGCAGAAGTTAAGGTAATGACGTCATAAATTGCGCCTTATCACCCAATCGAACCCCACACCCGTGCAGTATTTCCTCAATTTGGAAAATGTTTCTTTACATTCCATCTATTCTCGCTCATCTCATTTGTATCTATTCATCTATAGCATTTTAATCCTATTTTTGTACCTGCATCCCCTTTTCGTCTGTACTTTTTGAGTTGAAATACATGTATAAACTGTCAAGAGATTAAAGATAAATGGCAAGATTGGAAAAAGAACTCAATTTAGGACACAATGCTCTCAAAATCAATTACACTTTTTACAGTTTCTGATGTGAAAAATTAATGGTCATGCACTTTTTCTTTGTCTGTACAAATATTATCAGAAAAGGCTGAGATGGTGAAATTCGTTGTGCAGCGTTCTGTGGGATCAGTCAGTATCAGAGTTTAGTGGATGTAATTCAATACTGGTAAATTAATGCTTGTTTCTCCTCAAGTAAACAAATTCAAGACAAATCCTTCCACCTTGAATATACACTCTAACAAGTGTATGATATATTGGTACATGTTTCAACTCACTTAGTTCTTGAGACATTTTAAACTCTTCCCAATCGTGTTACTTCCCTTTAATGCAATACCACGTGACATGATAACGTAATTAAATGTCAGTTCGTGCTTTGGCATGAATTTGGCAGACCAGTATCGGGCAAATGAAATTCACACACACGTACAGATATACGCGCATATCAGACACAGGATAATCCAAAATGAAAACAAGATTTTGTTTTAATCTTTCAGGAAATTCTGATGGTAATAAATACAAAGATAGGCCTATATACGTAATCTTTGCTCATTTGAACATTTACATTTTCAGAGGTTTTTTTTTTATTGGGAAACGGTGCTTCCTTTTGGGTAACCTGAAGATTCACACACACGCGCACAGATACATGCACATATCAGACACAGCATATACCAAATTGTGTTGATGTTGTTGTTGTTGTTCTAAAGATATTCCAAAAGATTAAGGATATTCTAATAGTAATATTTATATAATATATACAAAGATGTATACGTCATCTTTGCTCATATGAATATCTACAGACATTTTCCTTTTCGTATGAATTCCAGAAAGGTGCTTCCTTTTGGGTAACTCCCTCTAAAGATTAATACATGTATGTGGCTACTCAGCCCGTGGGGATGATGTATATCTCAAATTTAAAGATAGTTACTGAATTAGGGATTTTTTAAGCCATTGACATTTTAGGTTAATTTGGGACATTTTTTGAAAAAAAATCCTGATGGCATACACCTGTAATTACTACCGCTGCTACGATTGCTCTACCCCTCCTTCTCCTCCTCCTCCTGCTACTACTACTTCTGCATTAACACTACTACTAGGCCTACAATACTACTACTACTACTACTACTACTACTACTACTACTACTTCTACTACTACTACTACTACTACTACTATTACTACGACTACTTCTGTTACTAATACTTCTGCTGCTGCTACTACTACTACTACTACTACTACTACTACTACTATTACTACGACTACTTCTGTTACTACTACTACTTATGTCTACTACTACTACTACTACTACTACTACTACTACTACTATTCTACTACCATAACTACTACTTCTGCTGCTGCTACTACTACTACTACTACTACTACTACTACTACTACTACTACTATTTCTACCATAACTACTACTTCTGCTGCTGCTACTACTACTACTACCATAACTACTACTTCTGCTGCTACTACTACTACTACCATAACTACTACTTCTGCTGCTACTACTACTACTACTATACTACTACTACTTCTGCTAGTACTACTATACTACTACTACTACTACTACTACTACTACTACTACTACTACTACTACTACTACTACTACTACTACTGTAAATAATAATACGAAGAAGAATAAGAATAAGAATTTTGCCACTTCATTGCTACTAATTTTACTATACCATATACTTTTAACATTTCTACTTTTGATGCTGCTGCTGCTACCACTGCTGCTACTACTACTTCTACTACTTGTGTTTTCGTTGCATTTCTTTGTATAAATGTTGTTGTTTCTAATGCGCCATGAGCATCTTTTATTGGTGAAATGTGCGCTATACAAGAATTCACTATTATTATTATTATTATTATTATTATTATTATTATTATCATTATTATTATTATTATTATTATTATTATTATTATTATTATTATACTGCCTGTTGTTATCGTTTGATTACTGCATTTATTCTAGATGTCCACTTAAAAAAAATAAGTTAAAAAGAGAGATGTAACGTAAAGTAAGTAGAAATACGTTGCCATCAAATCAAATTCAACGTTCAGAATTCCGTGAGGTCACGTGATGACAGTAGTATATCTTCCACGTCAAGTTCCTCGTCACTCATAATTTTGAAGATATCTTGATTCAACAGCGCGCTGCTCTTAAAGTAATGGGTCTGTCGCGTAACCAAACAGAGAACGATCCATGTCCATCTTTGTAGACCGGCGGATTTCCATTTAGTCCCGCAAACTGCCAATTGTGCTGGTCTTTATTGAAAATGATGTCTCGGATCAATACTTAATTAGTTTCATACACATGTGTTCATATTTGCAAGAGTAAAAGGGCGGGAGAGACAATGCAATCCCGCATCGCGGAGCGACTGTAGCTAAGCAGTGGTATATTGACTCTGGTGAGTGATGGTAAATACTCAATGACTCTAAACTATATACAGTACACACGCGATGTTGTATTGGTGTCTCTGTGATACGTGAATATGGTATATTTCCATATATACCAGTTTAGCGTTTTCTATGACATTTTAAAATTTCCGATGGTGACAATGATTTTTAGCCCTACAAGGGAATATATTGACGTCAACGTACATGTAAAGTGTACGCATTTTTTTTCTCATGAGATAAATGTATTAATAAAAAATACACTGTATACATAAGTTGTCAACAGAATAAGAAACTATATGATTTCCACACCAGTTTAGCATTTTCTATGACATTTTTAAATTTCCGATGAAATACTGATTTACAGGACTACAAGGAAATATATTGACGTCGACGTATATGTGTGGTGTATAATCTTTATTTCTCTCATTAAATAAATGTATTAACAAAAATACAAGACCATTTTGACGACAGAATAAGACATGTTCCGCACCAGTTTAGCGTTTTTTGTGACATTTTTAAGATTTCCGATGGTTACAATGATTTTTAGCCTTGCAAGAAAATATATTGACGTCGATGTACATGTATATGGTGTACGTTTTTTTCTGTCGTGAAATAAACTGTATTTACAAAAGTGCAAAATTATTTTGTCGACAGAATAAGACACTATATTTTTCCGCACCAGTTAAGCGCGTTCTCTGACATTTTCAAATATTGTCAACAGTAATATTTATTATTTGCGCTACAAATAAATGTATTGACGTCGACCTACATGTATGGAGTATGTATTTCTCTCATAAAATAAAATAAATGTATTAACCAAAATACATAAGTTGTTGACCGAATAAGATACTATGATTTTCACGCCAGTTTTAGCGCTATCAATGACATATCCAAATTTCCAATAGTAAGAATGATTTTCAGCGCTACAATCAGGAATTATATTGACATCGATCTACATGTATGGTGAATGTATTTTTCTCATAAAATAAATGTATTAACATAAGTACAAGACCATTTTGTCGACAGAATAAGACACTAAGTGTCTAAGTGCTTGTATTATGCATGTGGCACATGAGACCAAAATACATGTAGCTTGGCCATGAAGCTTTCGTCTTCTCTAAAATGTCACTTTTCATGTTCTTTGGTATTTGAGAAATCAAATTCCGTGTTCTTTGTTGAAACAAAAACAACAATTTGAAAAAAAAAACTACATGTTCATATAAGACATAATGACGGTATTTGCCCACATACATGTACAGATTTTGAAACTACATTAAATGAGTCTTACCTTTAATAAATGCATTATGTATACAAGTCTTGCTTTATAGTTATTCCAGGCTTTATTTTTGTAATCTATTTTTGTCATATCAAAAACGTATTTTTTTCCAAAATTCTGAGTTTTTTGTTGTTGTTATTTCATTTTCTGCACCTCTTGCCACTACACGTCACACTGACAAATTATTTGCCTGGGACGATTTCATTGGGGATGGGGTATATCATGTACAGAATTCGCACGATTCGAAATTTCAATGTTAGTTGTGACAACCTAAGAAGAAATACAGAACGTATGCAGCTATCCTAATTTGCGATAGAGAGGCGTTGGAACTTTAAAAAGAATACGGAATTGAACCAACAACCCTCCCGGATTTATCAGTAACTTCTGGCAAAACTTTGGGTTGTACAAAACTTAGGAATACGAGGGCATGCCCTTATAAAAATAAAGTATGGTCTTACCATGGTAAAACCATTATTCTGGTGTTAATTTAATGATAAGTGACATAAGACACAAGTTTATCAGTTTAAGGGGTTGTTTTTTAAAAATTACTTTAAAATAATACTTTTTTCATGATTTTTGTCAATTATAAACAAAAATAAATATGTAATTGTTATTGCGCTCAAACGTATTTTAGTTTTTAATTTAGTCATCTCAGGAAATCCAAAAATTGCTTCACATACTGCGTTTTTGTGAAATAAACACTTGTCTTGACAATTTTGGACGATATAGGAGAAAGAACCTAAGTATCAACAAAATATTCCATAATTATGAGCATGAGTGTATCAAGCCTCGTATACTTAAGTTATCGGGTAACTACACGATTCCATCACATTTGCTCTGGCGATGATATCTCAAACAACCTTAACCCTAAACAGTTTAAACATTAATTTATGACCATTGTATTATTCCCGACGATTCCGTCATTAGAGCGTCGGTATACGATGTAGAATGGATATAAATTGGTCGTATTTGGAAATGATTTAAAACCGTATCGGGCAAATTTTGGTTAATTTATAGAAAGTTGATGAGGTTCTTGTACCGTATAATACTTTTAAAACGTTAACCCAACAAATATTGTCCTGTGACGTATATATACGTATGTATATACATGTATATGTGAATATATACTTTTTTGTATTCAACCAATTTATGGCCCAATAACAACGTTGCCTACTAGTGCAATATAAGTGATGAATTTATTTGCTTTTCATTTTTTTTTTGGCTTATGACACTAATGTGGCAAATTGAATTACATGTATTCTCTTCAGCATTCGGTCAGTTTTTGTTTTGTGATAACTGTGGATTTTCAGCTTTTCATTCACCAATTACTGGAAAAGCAACAAATGAACAAACACACACACACACACACACACACACACACACACACACACACACACACACACACACACACACACACACACACACACACACATACCATACAAGCACAAGAGTTTGCAGCATGAATGCAATTATCTGTTCCCGTAAATCTCATAAGGTTGGATTTATCGTTTTTAGATGCGGGTGGGTGTAAATTACCCCTTCTACTACATATTTTTTCATAATCTACTCTATACTCCATTGCCAGACTATAGTGTGAAAGGCACATCAAGGCAAATTAACTCGCGCTGTGTTATAGGTCCTTCGGTGCTGAAGTGTAGTTCAGCAAACCCGACTCAGAGAGAAACCAGAGCGGTTATATAAATGCTCGGAGTAAAACATATCAGCGTCATACACAATAACGCACACATAATCATTAAATATAATGTTTAGAGTTAACACCAGGAAATGGTTAGTACGTAATCTTTGTGAAGATAACAATAAAGGGTTATTATAACAGCGTATTAAATTTCTCATGAGTAAGAAACGCGGAAACATTTTTTTTACTGGTACGAGAGGATCTTTTACAAAGTATCTTTACAGAGTATCTTTACAAAATATAACATACACAGGTATAGAGTAAACACATCGTGCTGAAAGTAGATCCACGGCCCACCTACCAGCAGGTTGGGAACTTGGGACTGAAGTCGGTATGTGTTTAAAAAATCCGAGGTCAAGGGGCAATTTTCAGCTGGTTTTAAATTACGGGTGCTCTGCCAGAAAAAAAAAGTTGTCCATAGTGTGTTTACATAGTGAACAGAGTACGAACATAGTGTAACACTATGTGGATTTGGTGCATTTACACAGAGTGACACTGTGTGGTCTCAGAGATCACACTGTGATGACCCTGTGTTTACTTACCACTGTGTGGATTTGGCGCATTTTCACAGAGTGACACTGTGATCATAGTGTGGCCTTAGAGATAACACTGTGATGACCCTGTGTTTTTTCGGAACACAGTGTGGATTTGGCGCATTTTCACAGTATGACACTGTGATCATAGTGTGGCCTTAGAGGTCACACTGTGACGACCGTGTGTTTTCTGACTACTGTGTGGATTTAGTGCATTTTTTTTCACAGAGTGATACTGTGATCAATGTGTGAACACACTATAGTGACATTATGTTCTCTCCGGTATCACATATTAACATGCATTGCAGACTGTTCACGCTTTTAGGTTATATCAAATTTTATGCTTTGCATTACAACAAAACGAATCTTTTTCAGAATCTAAATTTGGATGGGAATATATTTGCTCGGCGTTAATTGTTTTTATCATTAATTTAGTTAGTCAAAAACAGCATTATTGCATTCGCTCGTGACCATCTGACCTTTTAACACAAATACACAATATATCACATGACAATAAGCATGCACACGACAGCAGTGTTCAACCACAAGTCAAATAATTATCTTGGATACAAAATAGCAAATTCATGAATTATTTCGTCTCTGCACGGCGGACGCTATATTATTGCTCAACACACAGCAAAGGCTCGCGCATTCGTTATCAATCTAACGGTATAATCACTAAAAATAGCGTGCCGTTAATAGTGAATATGCTTAAAACTGCTGAAACTGCATACAAATTTAAATGTCAGGCAACAAAAATTAATGTCGACAACGAGAAGGGGATTACCTGGCGATTGTCAAGAGTTGTCAACGATGCGTCTTCACATTTAGCAGATAACCAGAAGCTATAACCGACCCTGCGCCAACTCGACGGGGGAAACGTAGGCGTGTGACTGTCGGAACGAGCCGCTAACACTACGGGCCCACCTCCGTCATTTAGCAGGCGGGAAAAACAGGAATTTTGTTTCCCGTCAGAGCTGAGCGAAGAGTACTTCGTTGTGTATTCTACGTGAGAACGTCCGGAAGCTTGTGTGTGCTCAGCGCGCCAATTTGTCCACACGTCAGACAACCCGCATACACACGACACCTGATCTGTTCAGACAAGATATTACGATCATTAACAATCCGCCCACTCCCGTCTATTAGTTAGCACGAATGTACGGATAATTACGTTGGTGACGTTTAAGAGAATAGTACTCTTGTTGATGGTAGACCCGTACAGGTGTAACCCGGACTCGTGTGAAATACTCCCGTGGCGTCCGCAGCAACTATCGTTGACGCCCCTTCCATGACGACAAAAATATCGCACTTGTGGATGCACTGTATGTCGGTGTGTTGGCCTATTAGTCTTCTATCAATGCCCGTTTTGATCATTCTGTTACGGGTCAGTAATGAATTACACGTATAATACAGTATCATGGTTGGAGTGGGTAACTCTCTCTCTCTCTAGTAGATGAAACGCCAGACGCAATTCAAAAGGTCAAAGAGAAGAAATCTAAGTCGGCTGGTGGTCACCTTGCAAAAACAATTAATAAAACACAGATGCATCATAAAATGGAAACTATAGAAAATCCAGGGAAGTCAATCTAGATAAATGTCACAATGAAGTGATTGGATTATAAAGCTCATTGACACAATGTTTCCACGCAGGAGGCCTGTCTATTTTGTTTAGCACATACTTGGGGAGAAATTTGCTCTGGAATGGGATGATCATGGCAGAATGTGATGGTGATAAAGATGATTATTGGTGATTATGAGGAGGAGGATAATGATGAGAATGAAGATGGTGAGAATGAGGATGACGATGATGATGGTGATCCGACAAGATAGTAATTATAGGTGGTGATGGCGATGGTGATGGTGGTGGCGATGGTGATGGTAATGATGATAATTATGATGATGACGGGAATAATGATGATGATGATGATGATGATGATGATGATGATGATGGTGATGGTGGTGATCAGGATAATATTGATGGTGGTGATGGAGATGATGTAAGTGATGCTGATGTTGATGGTGCCGACGGTGATGGCAGTGATGGTGGTGGTGACGATGGCGGTGATGATGGCGATGGAAAAGATGCTGGTGATGATGATAATGGTGGTGGTGGAGGTGATGATAATGGTGATGAATCAATTACAATAAATCATTCCTCCTGAGGAAATAACTACGGATTCACTACGCTGTACGTTCTACTGATTATAACAATTATCGTTTCTTAATATCAATAAAGGTGTAGTATTTGGCGATTGGATTTTAATGACGAGATAGGTTAAAGGTCATGTATCAATTGTGTCATGATATGTATATTTCGCTTTTGCGATGTATAGCCTAGTCTATTGCTGATTCTAATAAGAAGGTTGGTTTGATAAGTGAATATCGGTTAAATGAAGCAGATTAGCCTTGCCCTATCAGTAGAAGATGTGGAACAATTATATCACAGGTTTCGCATTCAAGCTAGAAAATAAATGAAGTCAGTAATTATTGAAGTACAAGTGAAAACAGTTACTCTCTGTGATATATCCTTGATGTTGTGTATTCTAAAAGTGATTTTTTTCTTAGGTTTTTGGCTAGCATACATCCTTTATTATAGCATAGATAATGTATTTTGTATTTTTTGATTTTATAGCTTGACTGTAGATCACCGGTTACATGGCTTGACTGGTTTGAAAATGGGCGCATGGCTGGCTAGATGCATCAGGTAAAAAGAACAGTAGATTAAACAAGACGATAAAAGGAGCAACAAATTGTGCTTAAACAATTCACATCGATACCCTTTCTATAATAGAGCTATTATGCACAAATTTGTCATGTAGCAAGAATATATTGGGTGTACAAGATAGGTGATGCTCAGTATCCGACAACTTCATTTAAGATGGTTTATTTTCCAGTTATAGGTGAAGATGTTTTGCTCTGGGTATTGCTATCTGGATATGATTTAGAACTCGGCCACAGGCCTTCCGGAACTGGCCAAACAAATATATTTCAGCAAGAGAATAATTGTAATACTCCACTCCCTTTGTTAATGAGTGGCAGATCAATTCTGTGAGAAACTCGTGGAAGCATCACACTTTTCATTTTGAAAATAAGTGAGCACCATTGTAGTTGTGTAAAATGACAATTGCTAAAATTCTATAATATAGTTATATACCGGTATAGCAATGTATCAAAGTATACTGCATCTCGCCCCTGTCCTGCCCCTTGCCCCCCACCCGGCTATTTACTTCTCAGATTAGATACCACCACCTGCCGTATATGGTATTAAGGAAAGCGTGTATGAGGAAAGAAACGGGGAATATAACAGCAGCGTATATATCTCTTAATATCACATACATCACTAATTAAGTGTGAAATGGGAAGTGAGAATAGATAATAAATCTTACTGAAAGTGAAAGTACATGTAAGTGGTTAGCTGTGCAGAGATTAAGTTGGCGTCTAACGATTTCTAATCATGAAATCATAAACGCACACACACACACACAACACACACACACACACACACACACACACCACACAACACACACACACACACACACACATCACACACACACACACACACACACACACACACACACACACACACACACACACACACACACACACACACACACACAACACACACACACACACACACACACACACACACACACACATACACACAAAACACACACACACACACACACACAAGCACACACACGCACGCACACACACATACGCACACACACATATTATACTGGTGCAAATGCTGAGAATGACCAGAGCGAAATTATTCCCTTTTCAAAAGTTGAAAGGCCACAATCGAATAAGGAGTTTAAAAATGTATATAGGGAATTGCTTTCATGTCTAAAAAGTGTATGTGTGTGTGTGTGTGTGTGTGTGTGTGTGTGTGTGTGTGTGTGTGTGTGTGTGTGTGTGTGTGTGTGTGTGTGTGTGTGTGTGTGTGTGTGTGTGTGTGTGTGTGTGTGTGTGTGTGTGTGTGTGTGTGTGTGTGTGTGTGTGTGTGTGTGTGTGTGTGTGTGTGTGTGTGTGTGTGTGTGTGTGTGTGTGTGAGAGAGTCCTGAGTGTCTTTGTCTGTGAGTGTGTCTGTAGTGTTTGTCTGTATAGGTGTCTGTGTATGGTCTGTGTGTATGTATGTTTCTGTGTGTATACATTCTAAAAACTGAAATACAATTTCAACATTTAAAAGGGGTCAAGGAGTGGCAACACTTTCTATAATTATGTTATATTCAACCCGGATCCACCCGAATCCAGCATTTTTATCGTTAGATGACTCAAACTGGATAAATGAAACATTCAGAAATTGTTGTCACTCCACTTCCCATATTAATTAAGCATCAATTTTGAATTTTTAGACTGTATAGTTTATCATTTATCGTTCTTATACCTGTGAACCAAACAAATCACAAATACACAGCCAAAAACAATTATCATTGTAGTGCTATCGGCTTATAGCAGTTATTGCTCACTCCCCCTTTCCAATCAAAAGTCGTATGTGTGCGTGGGCGGTATTATGCATCATTAAAGTTTTAAGAGCTCGTGGTAATACCAAAAAAAACAAAAACAAACAAAAAACAAGCGCGTAAACCGAGATAAAAATGCAGATATAAAATGAAGAGAGAGAAGCATTAGTAACAAAGTGAAACAAACATGCGGGTCATCCCCGGTGGATCAAAACCGAGATTGGAGATTAATGGAAGATAGTTATTCCAAAGATGAAGTGAGATAGGTGTGAATTGCGACTAGAGTATTGTTAATTTCATGATGTCACGGGCGCGCCGTAGGCATTCAGCTATGGAGGGCCAAAGGGGGCCATACCCCCTGTTGATTGGCAAGTAAAAATACTTTTAGAAAAGTAACGTCGTTGGAGTTTAATAATTATAATAATGATGATAATAATAACGTCTTATTTATCCATGGTAACCACTTCAGTCAAATAGACTGCTCCACCAGTGGGCCCCGGATAACACAAATATTATCACTCTTCTCTGTTCTACACACAACAAAAATGTAACTAACCTCTTTTTCAACATACCATAACTTCTTAACTAAACAAGTTTGTGCAAAATGATTTGTCAAGAGTGTTCCTACACTCATTGACTAACTTCTGTGTGAAAATGTGATTCATCCTTGAAGCCATGCATGAGCAAGCATGCATTAAACCTAAAATTGTCCCTTTTCAAAAGCCACAGGAGTCATCTCTTCTGCCAAAATAATGGTGAATAATGTTTTTTTTTTTGGCTTTATTTATAAAGTGTGCTCACTCAACCATGACATTGTTACAACCTCTTAATATGTTCGTACAACATGTAAAGATACACTATGCTTCAAAATAAGCGATTTCAAGATTTTCAATAAACTTAGTGGATTTTAAAATTTAAAAATTGAGGAAAGATGAGTTCACTGAACCATAAAATATTAAAATATGTGAAACCGGGGAGGTGTAAGGGGGTCAAACGATAAATGATTAACATAAATAGCGCTTGATCAGTAACCAGATACATAATTTGCCAAAATCCTGCATCACAAATCCCCCAAAATGACCCTTGTGACTTTTGAAAAGTGACATTTCCACGCAGAAATTAGTCAAAGAGGGTGGAAATACTACTGCTAAATTATTTTGCTCAAAATTGTTTCTTTAAAAAGTTATCGTATTTTGAAAAAATGGGTAGTTACTTTTTTTTGTGCTTAGAATGCCGAAAGCCTGCATGGCTATAGAGAGCAGACCAATTTTTAAAAGTCTTTTGGTATGACCCAGCCGGGGCTCGAACTCGCGACCTTCTGATCGTGAGGGAGACGCTCTAATCACTAGGCCATCACGTAAGTTTCTGAACCGTGAGGGCAAGTGTCAACAGGATAAACGTGATCTACCCCTATTCCATGATCTGGAGATGACGCAGTAAAGTTCGCAAAAGTAACATTTCTTGCGGGAAAAACCATTATGTGAAAGAAATAGGTAGCAATTTTTGTTTATATCAAAGTGCCAGATGATAGAATCTATCCCAACCTGAGCTTTCAATCTCGGTGTCTTTATTTCTGACTACTATATCGTAATGAATGTGCATTTTATCTAAATTAAAGTTTTATGACATATTTAGTATTATTTACCATTTTATTACTGTGATCTATTCCATTATTGAGGATTAACAAAAAAGGAGAAAATGATTGTAACGCGTTTGACAAAAGTATCACAATTCCAAAGGTTCAAATAATTTGTCACTTTACGGGGCTAAATAATTATGTACATGTGTGACTTTTTTTTGGGGGGGGGGGTAGGCCTGCTTAGTCATTTTAATTTTTTTTTTCATCACGATCACTTCTTAATTTATTGTAATGCAATATCGGCATAAAACAGACAGTTAAAGGTAACATGTTATTAGCAATGGATGAGGAAATCACGGCAGACGGTCCCCCATTTTCTCTACTTGTTCCTTGTTCTACACAATAATCATGAAATGATTGTAAATTGATGCCCACATCAGATTCTTTCTATAAATTTGTGTCAAATAATTTTCTGATCCCCTTTGTAAGAAAAATAATCTTCGCTACATACGACACTGGTCTGCAACAGAATTATTTGTCGCTATACGCCCGAATTTCGTACTTCCCAACCAGTAGGCCAACTGACACAATTTCCCCATTTTTTGTTGTAAACTGTTCTGGTACCAAGTATTCGGTAGCACTTCAAGACGAAAAAGCTCGTGTTGTGTGCAGGGTCTGAACTGATTGAAATTTAGTTAAACCAAAACTCGCTCTGGGTAAAACATAATACGCCATCTGCGGTACCGATCATCAAGTCTACATGTCGAGAAAGACCACTGAACTCTACACTACGTAGTGTAGAGTTCAGTGAGTAAGACGGAACAAAATGATTACGTAGAGGGTTGTATATGTATAAGCGTATTCTGTTAAATTAACGCCTATAAATGTTAACATTTAAGTTTAACAGCACAGGGCCGGGACGGCGAATTCAATTCAGTCAAATAATTTGTCACCCATTACAGTTTTACCTTGAAACGCACGATTCGAAATCATTTGGCATGTAATTGAACTTGACGATGTAGAAAAGTGCTTTTCCATCCATTTCACGTTTGAGAATTGACATTAAAGCATTATTTTGGCAACTTTGGTAAGATTTTTTTAAAGTGTGTGCCTGTGCATCAGTGTGTTTGCCCGAGTTTCTAGGAGGTACATTGTGAGCGTATTTCGGCATTGTGGGGGTACCCCCAGAATGAAACATTTTACAACGGTTTAAAACAACACAATGGGCGGGCTAAAGTGAACCGGTTTTTTTTACTCCCATAATGATTTTGTGTGTCTATTGTGTGTCGTGTGTGTGTGTGTGTGTGTGTGTGTGTGTGTGTGTGTGTGTGTGTGTGTGTGTGTGTGTGTGTGTGTGTGTGTGTGTGTGTGTGTGTGTGTGTGTGTGTGTGTGTGTGTGTGTGTGTGTGTGTGTGTGTGTGTGTGTGTGTGTGTGTGTGTGTGTGTGTGTGTGTGTGTGTGTGTGTGTGTGTGTGTGTGTGTGTGTGTGTGTGTGTGTGAGGAGGTGGGGTGTTACATTTGGGTGCAATTAAGATGCGTTGTGTCAAAAGCATGATAAATTCTTATGGGTAGACGAGTCTTGGGAACCAGTGTAGTGTGGAATAGCGCCCCCTTTCACTAAATGGTAAAAACGGGTCGAATTATGTGACCGACACACATTTTTTTTTCTTTTTCTTTCGTACGTTAACCGTGATATCACAACAATTTCATACGGGATTTTATTTTCCAGACTAAATTTTCTCAATCTATGGTTGAAGTTGAAATGTGCCGCGATAGTGGCCGGGGATAGTGGACTGTACATTCATGGCTGACTCACAAAACAATAAAAATAATAAATAAATAAATAAATAAATAAATAACAAATAACAATATCTATCCTCCAAAACAACACGGACGAATGCAACTTATGACAATAGCCATGCGATACGGAACATTTCCTTTCAGACCGCCACCCATCATTCAGCTAAATACTGCACATTCTTCAGTTACCAGGACATCGCTGTAGAAAGAAGTGAACAGGCCTTCCAATGGAGATATATCGGATTATTACGGAACACTGAAGCTAAACTGGTGCAATTCCACAAAACAAATCACCCGTCTCCGGCATGGCTCATTGCCTATACGTCCGCTGGTACAGAATTTAGAAGTACGGTTAGCAATTTTTTATGGAGAACCAGACTTCAACATCGGAGCTTTTACCCTATTATTTTTGGTAGAGAAACGGGGCCACAAGGCTAAAGACCGCCAATCAGTTTTAATGTGATTACTTAGGAAAGCTAGGCATTAAGGTGGTTTTTTATTTATTTTTTATTTATTTATTTATTTTTATTTTTTATTTTTATTATTATTATTTAGTTTTTTTTTTTGGGGGGGGGGGGTAGGGCATCCATTACATTGTAACTACAGTGTACATGTATTATCATAATTGTCGTCATTATCACCACCACCATCCTATCCTCCTCCTCATTATCATTACATGTTTATTACTAATGTTGTTGAAGGTGTGTATTTTTTGGGGGGCGGGGTGAGGTGGGGGAAAGGTACCCATAATTG
The DNA here is from genome assembly GCA_001188425.1 of Eucidaris tribuloides. NCBI lineage: Eukaryota > Metazoa > Echinodermata > Echinoidea > Cidaroida > Cidaridae > Eucidaris > Eucidaris tribuloides. The sequence goes on from JZLH01S0032301.1 coordinate 38,931, forward strand.
ATATTTTCTATACATTCTAACGTCAGAGGGGTATGGCAATCGCATCTCATTGTTCACCTCTGTCCCATTATCGAATCACAATCAGTTCATTTGTTACAGTCACTTACAGTCAACAACCACTCTCAATACTTCCCCCACCTGGTTCAGAACATCTATAGGCACGCAGTGATCCAACATTTGCACCGGCCACAGTTGCTCCGATGACAATATCTCAGAAGACAAAGAGTTAGGGCTAGTGTTGTCATTGGGTTTCCAGTTCATAATAGGGTTAGGGTTGAGGTCAGGGTTAGTGCATAAATAATAGTTGGATCAATTGTTGCCAGAGCACATGTTGGATATTCAGGCACGCACATTCACTCAAATAAATCAATGTACATGTACAACATTTCCTCTACACACCTCAAACAAAATAAAAACACAAATTTTCCAACACTCATTTGTGGAATAACTAATACTGGAATAATTCATTCACCAGGTTTATTTACTCCAACATTAATAACCAATTACTCCTGCTGACTTCAGATTATGATACAAGGGTCTATTTACACAGGGGGATCATGCAAGCTTAACCCTAAGCAAACAGGTGAATTATAATCAAGGGAGAGACAACAATCTTCCATAATTTACAGAGACAACGCAAAATACATACATGTGTCACAAGAACTCCCCCCCCCCAAGACAAAAGTCGAGTAGTTTGTGGTTCAATGTTCACAGTGCATTCGAGAGAAGTCCTGTTCACGTTGTGTTCATGGTTCTTGAGGACAATACAACAATGGAATGACACAGTTATTGTAAAGTTTGTAGATCAGTCACTACGGCATTTAACCATTTAAATGCAATACTCGGAATATTACATGCATTGCAATGTCTGACAAATGCAATCACAGTTCTACCGAGAGAATTAACAGCAGATACTAAAAACAACACAAAAGTTAATCTGTGGGACTAACAGGATATTCCTCCTAGTCCCACAACCACAGGTTAACTTGTGTGTTGCTTTTAGTATGGGCTCTAACTGCCTGGGACTTAAAGGGTTAAATACTGTATAAATAACAAATGCATCGACTACTGACTGAAACATAATGCAAACTTAACAGACATTTGAAATAACCATTGGTCGGCGAGGGCTATCGCACAGTAAAAAGCAGCAAATCATGAAGGTTTTAACATTTATAAGACCAATGAAATTGTGAAATGAATAAATAAAATTCATCATAAAAGTAGATTCCCTGATCTAGATGTAAATCTGTTATTTTTTAATAAATATTTCTGCTGAATAAGTGTGATCTATTGAAATCATAAAAGGTGAACCCTAATTGATTAAATTAATATAAATTAAGGACAAACATGTAATTTGCATTTTTAATAGCAAATGTACCATAATGAGCTTAAAGACTCACTCCATTTTGAATAGCTACCATAATAAACTTCATGACATGGAACAAAGTATGAAACAGTAGACTCTTGTTATAACAAACTCCTTGGAACAAGGTAATTGTACTTGGTTCTGACAAAATTTTATTATATAAGGGTTGCAACTACTCCCCCCCCCCAAAAAAAAAAAAGAAGAAGATAAAATACAAAGAAATTTTCAACTTTGGGATGCCAAAAATATGTTTTTTAATAACAAGATTGTGTCAGTGTGCTTTATAACAAGAGTCTAATGTATGTTGAGGACTTGAGGTGCCTACTGCTGTTTGAGATTCCAACATCCAAATTTCTCTTGATGATTAAGAGAAATTCTTCACCTTCATACGAAAATACAACATCTGAAATAACACATTTTAGCAGAAACTGTAATCCCTCAAGATTTCATTATTACTTTTTTTTTTTACCAAAATACATGTAAGACAATAAGAACTTAAATTAATTACCGGTACATTTAAAGTAATTATCATACACCAAGCAGCTATGCTAGGACAGTGTTGCATGTTTTTTTTTAAAACTAAACGGCTAGTAGCTGTGGAGTTATTGTGCACTATGTGAACTTTCATTAAACAAAAATAAAAAGTATTGTCTATGACTACGTCACAAAACAAACGGATATGTGGTACATTCAAATTAATTCAAGTGAGATTGAGATCAAATGTGAGAGAAATTTATAATGCACATGTGGCACAAATATGCAAGTACACAATGTACGTCTAATATTTTTTTTAAGCTACAAAACAATAAGAACGCAATAACACAAATTAAAAGTAATGGCAGAAATAGCTAATTTATGCAAATACAGAATTTCTAATTAACAAATACAGTGCACTCTCGTTATAAAGAACACTGATATAACAAAATTTCATTATAAAGAAGTACAATCTCTGGTCCCATAGCTTGAATTTCCTTTGTATTTCATTGTTTTTGCAACCCTGATACAAAGAAATTTCGTTATAAAGAACAAATATCATGGGTCCCAAGGACTTCTTTATAACGAAAGTGCACTGTATTACGAACATGTTGCAGCACTGACTTTGAATTGCAGAATGATTAAATAATTTTGTTTTAATGTGTTACCTAGAGGTTGCCACTCGAATTGGAAAATTATTCAAAACTAGATGTAGGGTTGGAAAAAGAGGGTTTACGTACCTCACAGTTATTGAAATCAAAACTTAAACAATGACCACAAATTACTTGTTATTATTATTTTATCATATTTATCTTATAAATTAATTTGCACGAAATCCCCCCCCCCAATAATAAGTTAATTTTTGATGAAAATAATTACAATCAAATAAAAATAATTCTTATCCAACAGTAGTAGGGATATAAAGTCAAAACCATTTACAAATTGAAACTAAGGTAAATGTAAATAATACTTTTTTTTCAGTTTTAACTTACAGTTTAGACTAGCTTTGAATTAACCAGCAAACATTACTACATTAAAGTGAATTTACTATAAAATCCCCCAACCCAATTGTTACAATTCAGTGAAGGGCTCAAGAAGCATTTTGAAATAACCTATTAACTAAGAGTCCACACACAGAAATTAAGCCAGGGCCCTATTGCATAAAATTTATAGCAGATAAATGCCTCCAGCAAAACATGATGAAATGTGGTGAAGTGTAATCATACCATTAATTTTGCTAGGCAAAAACTCTGCTAAAAATAATTGGCATTTTTTCTCAATCTCTGGTAAACGTTTATGCAACAGAGCGTAGGAAAAATAGTCTAAATGTTTTGTTCTAATACTCTGAAGTTTGTCATTAAATTGTAGTATTATTCTTACCTGTATATTATCCAACACAAAGATAAATAAAATGTTTTTAAGTGGATTTCAGACCTATCAAAGCAAATTAACACAAAATCTTGCAGATCCAGTTGCACGGACAATATTTATTACATGCACATGAGTTCACGAGGTGAAAGCAGCCATTGCATTGATAATCATGTTTCCTTTCCCTGAACAAAATACAGGATGGAGATTTAAACTTACTTATCCACCACATGAGCCATGCAGTTTCCAGTATTTCCACAATCATCAATTCTATCAAACTACTTACATTACCTAACCTTGCATCAGAAATTAAGCTTGGTTATGAATGCTCAAGTTATGTCAATCTTCGATCACAAGCAAAAATGCTGTGTACAAGCACTCTAGAATGTACAATGCAGTTTGCAATGCTCAGGCTGCGTTCTCTAGATTTATTCGAACAGAACACTGATATCTCCCCAACATTCATTATTGTACTACAAGCACAAGAAACTTACTCTTACAACATGCAAACATTTTAGTGTTAGAATTGGTTACATGTTTCAACATTCTTTGAATCTAAGAGCATATAGCCTGCATTATCTTAATGATATTACATGTTATGTGTGAAAAGAACATTAGCATGGTAAGCCAACTCTGCATACAGTTGAAGAAACTGAAGACAAAAACTGCTGAAGTCCGAGGTATAAACATCTTTTCTTAATATTTTTATCAGTTTTGACCCCCTTGTAGGGCTAATTTTCTCTCGAGTCTATTTGTATTTGCTCCAGTCCGAATGGATTCTAATATTCTACATGTACTCATGCAGAGTTGATCTGACCATAAAAAGCATCAAACCCATGCTTGGACAAATCCCCCTACAGGTACACCCCCCCCCCCCAAAAAAAAGCTGATTCAGTTGAGACCTGCAACCAATTACCTGCTATTTCCACAGGAATAGCTTTATAAAGGAATTGATCAACAGGACATGAAATGGATGTAACCATTTGCAAAGCCCTTTCCTGAAGTTTGTCTTTGATTTATGGTGTTGAGTGACCAAAATAAAAATAACAAATAACACCTACCATTGACAAAAACTATAATGGTTTTGACTTTCAATCAAATCCATTCATTTTTAATCAATTTAATCCTTTGATAGAAACAGCTTTAATGCTTCAATAAAGGGTGAATGCAAAAGGTTACAGGCACTGCACTTCCAACTGTTAGATTTACAATTTAGTTTTCTCGCAAAACTTTAACTACCTCCCCCAAATTACCCCCATCCCTATCCCTATCCTACACCCCACCCAGAAAAAAAAGTAATCAATTAAAAATCATGCCCCTTACCTGATCACTGTTTGTACACAAGTGTTGTAATTATGAACTACGCTGACGGTCTTCACATCATCAATGACAGGGGCAGACATAACCTAATTTACGTAAGCTACGGACATACTCTTGGGACAGGAACGCCGCCGTTCGATCGGTCACAAAAGCCACCACCAGTCTCTAGGAAGTGCAAACGAACGCTAATTGATTTTTCGCTCGGCCACATCGCATCATTCTGGTGTCTTCTTGAAGCCAAAAGACAGCTTCGGCCGTGCACTCTTTTTGTTTAGGATAAGGTCCTGTTCGGCCTTCTGGCGACGCTTTTGCTCGCGCTCAAATGCCTGGCGCTCCTCATCCATTTTGCGCTGCCGTTCCACCATCTCCAGTCGTTCCTCCGCCTAGAAACCAGATAGAGAAGGGTGCATGTGAGTCAAGGGTCAAAGGTGAAATGGAATTACGAAAAAACAAACTGAATTACTTTGATTTTTTAAAATTTTCTTTAAGGCTTGTGGAAGCCTTCAGAATTGTTTTCAAAAGTCCAACAATTGGCACAAAAAACTGCAGATGTAAAATCGGATATAAAAATGTTCGAAAGTTATCTACTAGGTTACTCACACCCAAATTCTTCAACATGACAGATCTTCACATTTCTTCTGAAGGATTTTCTGCTTGTATGGAATTATTTAAAATGGATTTAAACATACCCCCGTAAAAAATGCCTTTGAAAAAGTCTATACTCACAATTGATGACATATTGTATATACACGGATGGGAAGATGAATTCTTTGCTACACGTACAAAAAATGAAAATTTCAAAAACGTACTGAGTCTTTAAAGTACAAAACTACATCTTTTACATATGATCTTATAAGCTCATAATACACAGCCTTCCACATTATCTAACCTGTGAAAATGTAGGTAATGCATTACTGGGGATCTAGTCTGTATTATATAAAAAAATACCATCAAAAAGTGAAATGCTTCACCCGACCCCTTTAAATGATTCCCCTACAGTATGGAGATTGAATTTTCACAATGACTCCACACTGGGGAAACTCAAAAGACTTATTTACTACAATACTTTTAAATCAAGGTCAAAGACAAATCAAGCTTTTTCGAAAGTGTTTTGGTTGAATTTATTTTCTCCCTGATGAAGGCACACAAACTATGATCGGGTGCGAATTGGTCGCTTAAAATCTGGTAAGACTTTGGGCCAATTGCACTGGAAACAAACCAAGTAACACTTGAAAGCCATCTTCGGGGGGTTATTCCTGCTCCTTTTCGTGGTGGAATCCGTCTTTAACAGCACAGCAAAATATTTCCCGCGGTTCCAGTGCGCAACAAAAATGTGTTGCTTTGTCTCAAAATGTCTTTATGACTTGAAATGTTTTCTTTCTAATGCAAGAAAACAGTTCACTGAAGAAGCGTGATTCTGATTTTGCTCTGCCACTAAACTGCTAATTTGGGGAAGAAAATGAGTGGTTAGCATAGTTACAAAACTTTTTGTTTTCCTTTTGTTTGCCAATGAAATCATAGTGTAAAGAAAAAAAGGTCTAAGCAAGCACTGATAAATGATATGTATAATACACTCAAATAATTCATGCAATAAAGTGCACTGTATAATTATTTGATTTGGACACAAAAACTGTGTCACTATTACATTTCCTTCGTTCTTGT
>JZLH01S0032304.1:0-13150 GCA_001188425.1 Eucidaris tribuloides
ACTGTCTGGGTAACGTATCAGATGTGTCCATTTTCTCCAAGACAGGCATTGGCTTTCAAACTGGTCACCATCTGTAGACATGAACAAACAAATTTAGAAATAACTGTTGAAATTAGAAGGCACTGTTTAATATTGAAAAAAGCCCAATGAATCCAGTGATATATGAAATATTTGCTTTTTGTAGCTATATAACTACAGAACTGTACTTATGCCCAAAATGGCCAACTTATTTTATCTGAAATCTATGTGAACATAATAAAATAATATTAACATATAGATACAGAAAGTCCATAATGACAAAATGACAATTACAACAGAGTTGGCTGTTCAGCATTTATAGAAGCTGCAGTACCATTCCACAGAAACAAGGGGGCACTATGATATGTACACATATATCATTGTACAGCGTGTCCCAGAAAAAATGTCCCTTTCGTAGACAACAGAATAATTACCAACATCAAGTTTTATACTCAATTAAGTTTACATATTTAGAAAGCCCATTTAATTTTGTAGTTCCTCTGAAAATTTCAAAGGTCTCTCTTCATTTGTTATACAGGCTCTTATGTAACAGCAAGGCTTTCCGGCCCATTCCAAGTTTACTAAAAAGAAATGCACACTACAGACATACCAGGCATTATTCCATGATTCACTTTCATGTCAATGACTGTGTTCTTGTTGTTATTAAGTAACTAAAGTCATGTTCATTCACTTTTTTTTAAATGAAAACTAATCAAAATTCAGTTCCACTAGTCATGTTTGCTTTCATAGGATGATTATCCTTCAATGTCCAGCTTGTAAACCTCTATTGTTCTTCTGCACATCCTATCACCTGATTACCATTTAGGTTGATGCATTGATGTAGCACTGCAAACTTGGAATGAACTGGAAAGCTCTGCTGTTACATAATGGACTGTGTATTCAAAACCAATGAAGCGAGAGCAATTAAATTTTCACAGAAGTTAGAAATAAAATGAGCTTTCTAAATACATAAACTTAATTGAGTATAAAACCAGATTTTGGTAATTATTCTCTTGTCTACGAGAGGGACATTCAAGGGCGTAGGCTGGGGGGTGCACTGGGTGCACGTGCACCCCCCCGCAGAGCCAAAGGAGTTCCGCCCTGGCAAGCAAAAAGAAATTTTCACCACCTTTTCTGCTTTCAACGCCTGATTTTTCTCAACTTTAGTTCCACCTCCCTAAGATGTGCACATCCCCACACCAAATTAGTTCCACCTCAGCAAGATGTGCACCTCCCCATGCCCAAACCAGCCTACGCCCCTGACATTTTGTCTGGGACACACTGTATAGCATAGCAGCCTCAGTCATGGTAACACCAAGAGACCAGCTGCTTCACAGCATTTCCCAATGCTATCATATTATTTACAGCAGAGGCACTGAATTTTTTTTTGCTCGCAAGGGGTTCAGTTGCAACTAGATTATTCAAATAAAAATCGTATCCATAAAAACAACCCTGCGGAGATGAAAAGAACCATTGTCACACCTACCACAGGTATGCCGCATGCTGAAAATCAAAGGTAACAGCGAAAATGAATTTTCTCACCAATTTCAGGTCCTGGCTTGATTTCTTGACTATACAAAGCCATCACCCTCAATGCTTCGCACATTACTGGCGATGCAGGCATCGTTTTTTATACGAACCAACCCATCAACGATCTAAGTTTTTCCCCTAAACAGTTGATAATAAAAAATGTTGATTATATCTCTTTTTTTGTTAATCACCAGTTTGTATTTTTTCCGTTAGGCTGTTAATTTAACAAATGACATCACACAGGATTTTCTGGAAATCACTTGTGTTTATTTTTCTGTTAAGAACTACAAAAATACAAACTGGTGGTTAAAAAAAACCCAGAGATATAATCAAAATTTCTTATTATCTAATTGTTTGGGGGAAAAATTAGATCGTCAACAGGTTGGTTCATATAAAAAACAACACCCACATCGCAAGCACGCGCAAGGCATTGTGGGAGATGTTGTCGTATAGTCAAGAAATCAAGCCAGGACCTGAAATTGGTAAGAAAATTCATTTTTACTGTTGATTTTCAACATGCGGGATACCAGAGATAGGCATGCCCATGGTTTTGTCTGTCTCTTAAGGGTTGTTTTTATCTATATAATTTAAATGTTTTTCAATAATTTAGTCGCTACTCAACCCCTTAGAAGCAAACATCCAGTACCTCCTCTGTAAATAATATGATAGCTTTGGGACCCACTGCCGTGCGGTTACTGTTATGGTACATGTAACAAACTCCATATTACTGAAAAAATTGTTTCCTAAGTAAGGAAAATCAACCATCGCGATGGTTGCTACATAATTATTGTAGCACTACAATAAGCTCCAAAGTTTTCCGCTTTGCAGATTTTCTGCGAAAATCATGGAATTTGAGGTATACTGTGGAAAATGGCATTTTGAACAAAAATGAAAAAAAAAATCACACCTGAAAAGTCCCCCCAAATTAAATTAATAAATATTAATTGAATAAAATTCAGCTAACTTGCCAAAAAGATGCCTAATTAAGACAAAGATATCATGCTTTACCCGTAAATATGTCCCCAAACCAAAATCAACACCCCATGGGCCTAGTAAGCTTGATATTATTTGTGACCTGTCACCACAAAACGCACAATAAGTTCTCAAAATTGGATATCGAGTTTTTTACATGGTCTGAAAGAAGAGATCGTAAGCTTTAGAATGATATAAAATTTGTTTAAATTGGACAAGGCTAACCCAGTTAAAACACCGCTCAAAAGATTGGACCTTCACATAAGCCATTATCAGGAAAGGGGAGAAAAACGGCATCAAAGATCACGCTCATTCATGCACGCTGGCAAAGAGCGCTAGCTGTGTGGGGCATGAAAGGTGGAATTAAAACTCCATAGCATCTGACAGGAAGGTGTTCTCAGATTAGGCTCAAATTTGGCACAATTAATTCACACACTAAATCCTTCTATTCAGCCAAGTTTCATTGTCTGGAGTTTTATACATTTTAAGGTACAATCAATTATCTTTTAAGGTGTGTATGTTAGATGAGGCCCAATCCTTGGGTATTACTTGTTACAAAGTCTTCTCCACTATTTCAATTTACTCACCTTTTAACTTGTCATTTTTTTCTTTCCAATTGTTTTAGGCTAATACAGTCACTGCCATTAAATAGTTCAACAACGTAGCTTTGTGATGATACCAATATTATTGTGGAGTGACTTGTATATTTTGCATACCAAGCAATTATATTCGGTCAATTTTGCGGCGATTCTCGTTGCAATTCTCGCGATGCGAAGATTGAAATTGGTGATTTTTTTACCTGCCCGCAAAACATGGTCTCGTTTACTTCAAGAAAAAACAGACTTTGGAATCACCTATGACCCTCAAACTTGGACAGATGATAGATTAATGTATGTACTTTCAGAAAATTCCCAAATCCTAAAATCGACCCCTCCGACCCAAATCAACTAATTTACCAATTTACGCAAAAACTCCCACTGCGACTTATTGATCGAAATGTGGTGACAGGTCACATTTGTGAAAAACAGAATTTGACATTTGTAAAATGGAAAATTTTTGGCTTTACATTACTGTATATGCCATATATTTCATGTCCATATATTTTTGCGATTTTGCTTCAAGACGGGGAATTCGCGAGAGTATATTTTCGCAATTTTATTGTATTTGCATTTACTCTGTACAGAAATGTCAGAAAGTGAAAAATTTCGCATTCAGTAAGTCGCAAAATTCGCGAAAATAAAACCACCGTGAAATATTCAGCGTATACAGTACTTTGTGGCCTAATGAAAGCAGTATGTAACTGAAATATATGATTTGGAGAAAGCACAAATGTGTAAACTGCCCTTTTCCATTTCATCGTCAGAACTTCTTTTTCATGTTCGCAAACAGTGATTTATATTTCTATTATAATGAAATTGCTATTTCATATTTCACAAAACTTCTACAAGAGCAGGTTCCTCAAATTGTTAATAAATGGAGCAGTAAGAAGCTACCAGTGGAGCTGGGAGTTGTGATGGGTGGTACAAGTACTCCAACTAATTTAAGTTTTTACTATTATGATATTTCGGACATGTGTAGATGATAGCCACGAAAGAAGCAGATGACAACTTTAAAATCAATTTTTCCAACTTTGCACACCTACATGTACAGTCCGACCTCGGTTATACGGCCATCAGTCTACCGGATCTCTCTATTATCTGGACAATGGAATTACCAGTCACTGCCAGTAAATGATACACTTTTATCAGAAGTGTACAGAGAAACCTGCTGGGTATTACCGGAACAATAAATAAAGTGTCACTTGTGTGGGGTCTGTAGCAATTTGTGCATGGTCTGTGGTTTGGGATTCTATAACTGATGATGTGTATTACCTCTCTCAACCCCCCCCCCCCCCAACTGACTACAAAGTACATTATCTCTCTTATGCAGCCATATCACTTATCCAGAAGGCTGCGGGTCATAATGTGGCCAGATAACCGAGTCGAACTGTACTGTGTGCACCACTGTAAATATATACACTACCTGATGTATTTGAGGAACTCTTATCCGATGTTTGACTGGTGATACTCTCTCCTGATGTATTCAACGCGCCTTCACTTTCTGACCCTGCAGTCTGGTCTTGTGGAGGTAGGTTTTTGTACCAGCACATCAGCTCCTCACCAGATGTGATGGTCTATTGGGAGGGCAAAAAATAAGAATAGTTAAAGAATTCAGTGTGACAAAACTAACTTGTTCGGGGGAGGGGGAGTTCTTTATAGCTGGCATCATTGATTTTTTCCAATGTTTTTGAAGAAAAACCAAAAGAAATGTGGTATAACTGTGAGGAGCACAAAATACCTCAAGAAAAAATTGAGTTGAAACAAACCTGTTTTAGCATTCACCTCTTTATAACAGCCAAACTGCCAATTGCAGCCATTGAAATGATTCCCCCAGTGAATAATTATGTGTTTAAAAATCTTGTCTATAGCCTTGGGTGGTCAATATATATACAGGTTTCTCTCTACCAACATTTACATTCAGAGCAGGAAATAAACTTTTATTTTTCGGGACTACTTTCAAGCCTAAGTTAGTGATGCCAGGCAAGTAGGATTGTCTCAAATTCATTTTATTTCAAGAGATCAAAGCAAGCTTATATCAACATTGACTAAAAGTATGACCAGGAAAGAAATTGAATCTATACAAATCTAAACAATAAACTTGCTGGTTGCAGAGAATTTTGAAGGTAAGCGAGTAACGTGAAAATGAGAGAAATATGCTTGTGATACTTTCTCAGCAGGAATATTGAAAAGTATACTTGATCAGAGTCTTTTCAACCCCATTTTTGGACCCCATATGGTACCCGTCAATAACTGTGAAAAGAATAACAAGTATTAGTACTGTAATTGTAAATACACTTTTTATAGTAGAGGAATAAATGTAGCTCTCACTAAACTATTAATACATTTGGTAAACATTAGATATTTTCCATCTATTGATGGAAAATGAAGACCTTTCGAAATACTTTTGCAACTTTTGATATCTTGACAACTTTGTAATAAAACTTACATTTCTAAAAGTAGTATACCTCTTCTATACCTACAACTTTTTTACACAACACTTTTCTCCAGCTTGCATACAATGTGAAAAAGTTTCAGCTGTTTAAAGTTGATACTACACTCAACTAGAAATTTGGTGTGTCCAAATGTGATCATTAAGCATTTCTATTGAGTAATCATGTGGAAACCAATTTGTATGAGGTGTGACCTTGGACTTTTGAGATGCACACTCCAAATTCAAACTTTTAGTGTCTTCAACCTACACACCAAAAATTATTTAAATTCTGCCAATATTAGTTATCATCCGGAAATCAATTCGCATATGATGAGCTGTGACCTTTGACCTTTGACCTGCAGACTCCGAATTTCGAACTTGACCTGTATTTTAGTGTGATCTACCTACATACCAAAAATATTTAAAATCCGTCAAATATTTTTTAAGTTATCGTGCAGAAACCAATTTGGGGGACGGAAGGAAGGAAGGACAGACAAACGGACGGACAGACAGGTGCAACGCTTAATGCCTCCCCCCCCCCCCCCCCCCGGACGACTTCATCTGTGGGGGCATAAAAATTGTCAAACTTTGCTATCTCACATATCTGACAGTGTTTGAATGGACAAATGAACACCCTAGAACACAAAACTTCAGACAGTTTTACCGTCACTTGTAAAATATTCTCGGCCGACAAAAATTCTGCAACACAGCAGTCTATGGGGGAAAACTGGCATGGTCTCTCAATGATTTTTACATTTTTTAAAGTGCTCAATGATCATTTTGAACTGTCATTTATTCGGTGCTTTATTTTTAGACCTTATCAAAGACACTAGAAGCATGGGGAATCAGGAAGCTCACATTTTTTTAAACTGGAAATATTGTTATACCGTGCCTTTAATAGGAAGTACAGTAATAACACAACCACTTTTGATCTCGTAACCATGTAGATATTTTTAAGCATACATGTATGCATGTATTGGGAGCAATGTCAAAATAGGCCTATCTGCTGAAATTCTCACGGAATTCGCATATCTGTTACAATAATGTAAAAAGGTAGCTGATAGTGTTGTTTACATTTGGAATAAGATTTTATTAAATTTATTTAACTCAATTTATTTCCAGTGTAATTCCACTTATTCATCATTTCATACATACAATTCTCTCCTTTTGCACGACTTTCATGTTCTGATCCTATTTATTTATTCATTTATTCATATATTTATTTGTGATTAGTTCATTTTGTTACTATAATGTATCAGCATGCACTGGCCCAGATTGTTCAAAAATAAATATTCTTCTTGTACTATGTGGCTATCATGTTTTGCTAATATTCATCTAATGATTTATTTATTGATCCATTTATTTTATGTTTGTTGTATAACAAAATATCTTTGTTGGTACTGTGTAGCTATCATGTTCAGCTCCTATTAATTTAAATTGTTTTATTTATTCATTTATTTATTTATTTATTATTTTTAATAATAATAATAATAATAATAATAATAAAATAATGAATTTATTATAGTGCATTTTCCAAATACATGTTCAAATTTTTACTTATCTATTTATTTATGTATTCATTCCTTCATTTCTTGTATATGATGATATAAGAACTCACTCTCAGTGAAATAAGTATTCTCCTTGTACTGATTAGCTATCATGTTCTGATCCTATTTATTCTTTTTTCATTGTTTTGATTTATTTATTAATTTATTAATTCATTAATTTTGTTGTATATGATGTATCATGTACTCACTTTCAGTGTTCAATAATAAGTCAGGGCTCGACATTAGCACTTGCCCGCTTGCCCGGGGCAATTAAAATTTCATGTCGGGCAAGTAAAAACTCAAATTATTAAAATTTACTTGCCCAATTGGGCAAGTAAAATTTTGATTATGAAAAAAGAAAAACATAAAAATCGTACCAAAATTAACAAAATGTGTCTAAATTTTGTGTTCAGTTAACTTAAAGTACTAAATTTCATCATTATTTTGTTCATTGCACTCATTTTTATGAATCTTTAAATTTATAAATCACACTTTTTGCAACCTCCAGAAGTAAAATAACAAACATCCAATTTCTATAAAAGGGCTTTTATTGGTTAAAATTAGTGAGAAATCATTTTTAATGTTTTTGATTAAATTGTTAATTTTCGGGCAAGTAAAAATCTGAAAGTGATAATTTTACTTGCCCAAAGCGCAAGTAGGAAAAAAAGTTAGTGTGGAGCCCTGAATAAGTATTCTTCTTCCACTATGAGGCTATTATGTACTGTCCCATTAATTTAATAATTTATTTATTTTATTGATTTATTCATTTGTTCATTTTCTCATAAATGTTGTACCAGCATGGACTCCCTCTCATTGTTCAATAAATATTCTTCTCCCATTGCATTATGGTCATCATGTTCTACTCCGATTTATTTATTTACTTCCGTATTCATTTATTTAATCATTCATCTGGTTTCTTGTACATGCACTAACTGTCAGTGTTAGATAATAAATATTCCTCTTGTATTGTTGTGTGGTTATCATGTTCTGTTACTATTTATCTATCTTTTTGTTTATTATTTCATTCATATATCTATTTATGTATTTTATTCATTTATACATTCACTAATTTATTTTGTTGTACAGTAGTTGATGTATCACTCTGCATTCACTCTCACAGTTGATAATAATTTCTCCCAGGAAGTAGCTGTATTGCTTAGCTATCATGTTCTCTCTTATTTATAACTTATTTATTTATTTATTTATTTATTTATTTATTTAATTTATTTATTTATTCATTTACTATTTCATTTATTCATCTATTCATTTATAGATTTATTTATTCATTTACTATTTCATTTATTCATCTATTCATTTATAGATTTATTTATTATTTATTTATTTATTTACTATTCATTTATATATTTATAAATACTTTGGTCACGTAGCAAGGCAAGGAAATGACTGTCTTGAGAAAGTTATACTTTAGGGGAAAATTGAAGGCTCAAGAAGACCAGGACGACCAAAAGCTAGGTGGATTGATAAAATCAAATCCCTTGTTGGTAAACCCCTATCAACTGTATATCAACTTTCTGCTGACCGTAAAAAGTGGAGATTATTCATGGAAGTCACAAACTGTCTGCCATGACAGAAACGTATCAAGCAAGTTAGTTAGTTAGTTAGTTAGTTAGTTAGTTAGTCATTCATTTTGCCATATTTGATGCATTTGAATGCACTTTAACGATTGCTCCATACTCACTCTCAGCGTTCGATAGTAAATATTCTTCTTGTACTGGGTGGCTATCATGTTCTGCTCCTCATAACACCGGGCACTCTTCACATATCTCATCCAGTTTCCTTTGGATGGGTCGGAGGCATCGATGCTATACAGACGCCCACCTTTGGGTCCACGAATCTGTGATACATGACACAAAGAAAAGTTTTTTTAACACCTGTATTTAAAGTGCCATTTATTATACATTTATTATACATGGTGGCCCGGAAAGAATGCAACAGCTGCAATTGTTAATTTCTTCAATATCATCTGCAAAATGGCATTGGTTTCTTGTTTCATTTGTTAGAACATTCTTTTCCAACAAATTGATACTGTGATCACTTATTTATGAGGAAGGCATTTGGATCCTTGGGCCATTATAATGAGGCAATGTCGTTCCCCAGATTTGCTACTTTTTCAACTGGATATTTGTTTGTTTAAATTTTCATCAATTCAAGTTAGAGTTTTAAACTCTACAATAACACAAATTTGACAAGGCAGTTTGATTCTACATATGCAGAGGTTGTTTCTAGCAATGGACAGATACATGTATCATGGAGTCTCCACTTTATACTGTCCTTGTTGTACAGGTCTTTTACATGTATTTCTTCCAAAAATTAAGAAAAAATAAAAGAAAGGATTTTAATATATACAAGAAAGGTTTGGTGTACAGGCGACTCCCATTATAACAAAGTCCTCAGAACCGGCAGTTTTCTTTCGTTGTATTGAAATTTCATTATAACCGAACAGTAAGTGTACATAAAGATATATAGATAATTTTGGGACCTGTATTTTTACTTCGTTGTAACAGGAATTTTGTTAAAACCGTGTTCATTATAACAGTTGTGCACTGTATAAATGCTCAACCATGAATGACTGTACATGTAAACTATATGAATAAATAAATTAAATATATATTGTCGGTTGAGAATGAAAAGGTATTAACGCTACACCCTAGAGAGGGAAAAGGGTGCTAATGTCATAAAGGTTGTACAGTGTTAATGACATTCTCCTTCTCAATGAATGCCCATCTAAAATTTTCAACTGACAATGTATTGTGCAGGGCTCGACACTAGCATTTGTCCATTTGCCTGGGGCAAGTAAATATTGCTTCTAGGCATGTGAAAATTTATGGAATTGATTTTCAACACTAAAATCAAGATAGTAGTGAAGACTTGTATTTTTCAATTCAGTTTTACTTGATTTCATTTTTTCATTTATTTTACTTTTTTTTTTATTTGTTGTTGTTGTTGTTCTAGCAATCTTTTACTGTTCTGAATGATTGGTGTGCGGATGAGACAGAAGCATCATGAGTAAAACCATTTTAGAGTGAAAATTATAAAAACATAATTACATGCATGATGAACAATTTTGATGGGAAGGGGCACATATCCTGTCAAATAGGGTTTTTCCCCCCATTTGGGGTTTTGTCAACATAAGTTTATTAAGTGATTGTAGGGATTTAATCTGTGAGCAATGAGTTTGTAAGAAATTATGATACTTTTAGTCATCAAACTTGAAATCATAAAATAATCATGAAATCACTACAACCATAAAATCAACAGGATGATTGGGTTTTTAGGGGGTGAGATGAAAGCCTCAAGCCTCTGCCCACCCCCCCCCAAGAAAAAACTGTATGCCTGTTGGAGACCGGTGTCGTAGCCGAATTGGTCCGCCCGCCGTATACGCCCAGGCACACGGCCGACGTGCGGTGTCTATGTAGTAAAACCACGGAGTCCGTAGGCGGGCACACGTGGGGCGTACTTTCGTTCGTAGCGTTCTCTGGCCCCTTTTCCTCTCCCAATTCCGTTACGTCCTTGGGAGGACAACCTCATCGTTTCATGGGGTCCATGATAGATTAAGAAATCATTATAAATGGTCTACTTAGCGTTGAATTTCAGAAAAGATCTCGCGATTGCATTACCTATGAACGAGGGTCGGCTGCGCGTGTGTTTTTTTGCGGACTCCGTGCTTGTACTTTACACGTGCATCAATCTGGGCGCTGGGGCGTGAACGGCGGGGAGACCGATTCGGCTACCACACCGGCACAGGACCAGCCTGGTTGGAGGAATCTTGTTGGTGGCCTAGGTGCCAGGAGGGATGATAGACAAAAACATGTGGGAGAGGAGAAGAGGGGATTCTCCCTTTTTGTTTCCCCAAAGCAGAAAAATAGCAAGATGTACCAACCCTGTAGACTTTAAGTTACACACTTTTTTGTCTAACCGGCAAACGGACGCAAGCACTATAGACTTTGTAAGGCTTTTACGTCCTACTACCATACACATCATGACTTGGATGCTTACTTCCCAGGAATACGTGTCATCCAGAACATCGTTGCAATTTCTCTTCTCTCCAAGAAACGGACCGTACGTGCGGCCTTTGCGGACATTCTTCTTAGCCCATACACCTGTTTCAAAATTAAGAAAGAGAGACATGGTTAAATGTGAAAGACAGAAAGAGAGAGATGCAAAGACTCGAATGCCTTCATGTTGCTCCATTTACAACCCAACTTCAATCAGATATTCATTCTCATAAATATATTCCATAGTACTTGTACCTGGTAATTGGTGTTAGAATACAAATAGACTTACAAAGATTTTACGTCCCAGTTGTTTCATCTCAGTCAGTTTGTCATTCCCGATATCTACATGTGTCCATCTCATTTCTTGTAAATGAGCAAAAGATACTTTGCGCCAGATTCGGTGGTCATTGCTCCACCTTCATGGCTTGGACATAAATTTTGTGATCTTTCATGGAACACTACTGCCTTATTATAATAGCAACCCTTGGCTTGGACAAAAATTGTGTGATCTTTCATGGTAAACTACTGCCTTATTATAACAGCAACCCTCAAGAGATTAATGAGAGTATCAGTTTGTTGATAATCGCAGTCGGGCACTCAGAAAAAAAAAGCCTGCCCCATTGGGCAGTGCCTTTTTTTTTGCAATGATCAGTGACAAAAACAACTTGCGTCTAGATCGGACATTTGATTTTACCAGCGGGCATTTGGATCTACGGTACATGTAAAATTCAAGTGGTCAATGCATACATGTAGGTGTATCTTAAAGGTAAAGTGACAGATTGGTGGTAGTCTCAAACTTGGGTTTGAAAACTACTCTAGAATCAAGTTAAACTTGCAAAGAATTCTCTGTTAAAATTCTGTAGTCAAAAGCTTGACTCATTGTAAAGTAAACTAATGTATATCCTGGCTGCAGGCAAACATGCTGTGTGGCTCTCTATGGGTCCGATTTGTATTAGTGCCCGATAGAAATAATGTTGATGCTTGATTCTCTTTAAAGTAACAAATTAGAGACAAGAAATCTTTCCAGGGAAGATCCACTGGAGTTGGTGTATGTTGGATATATTCAACTCAATTGGTTTTTTGAGGGCATTTTGAAGTGTTCCAATCAATCCCTAACTTAAGAAACACAATAAGAATTCATCCTATGGATTATATGAATTGTCATGATTCATGTTTCAGTTTTAACTTTAAATTGTTAGGACAAATGAAATGGGGAAAAAACGTATCTTGAGAGATAATGTGCCTCTGCTTCAATTGTTCATTCATGAATTTACATGTTTTCTGATTTTCCCCTAAAAATGGTTTTAGTTGTGATGCTTCGATTGTGCATCCATACACGACTTCAGAAAGTTAACAAAGGTTAGAAAAATAAAAGAAATAAGTGCTTTAATCCTTGCCTCAGGCTGTTGCCTAATTAATGATTACATATTATTTTTTTCATAAATACAGTGGTTAACCTTTGTTGAGCGTATCGTGCATAACCCATGAAACCAGCCTACACAATACATCACATGGAAACCATCGCGTGAAAGGTATGACCGTTCACTGAGCTGGACGTTCAGGCATCACTGATTGGAACCAATATGATTGGTAAGTTCCTCTTTTTACCATGGACAGCATAGAACCATCAACTTTGATTCAGTGATTGACTCAGGGGTCCATAACAGTCCATTTTTGACCCTAGCTTGGTGTTAGTCATTCCGCATCTCTATTTTGTGTAAGGGTTATAGGCAATTTATTATTAATACCAAAGCCAAAGTTCCATTTTACAATATCAGCATTCTGTTTTACTCTGGTTTACATGTCAAATTTGTTTTCTATGTGTGTTGTAAATTTTCATTCTGACTTGAAATTTTGTTTGAAAAAAATCACAAATAATGTCAGCATTAGCGTATACTAAGGTCTTATAGGGGTCGTTGATTTGGGTTTTGGGTAGAAAATTTACAGGTAAAGCAAATTTTTTGGTTTGAATTAGGGAGCATCTTTTTGGTAAATTAGCAGGCCTCAACAAAAATGTATTTTATTGCCTGCCCAGTC
>JZLH01S0032312.1:31245-42334 GCA_001188425.1 Eucidaris tribuloides
ATGCCTTTCTCATACTTCATAAAGTTACAATTTATCAGTTGTTTGTTGTTGTTGTGTTGTCTGAGTTCATGTTTTGTTTTGTTCTTTTAATCATTGCATGGGTTGGTAGTTTCAGACTGACGTTTTAGCGCACCGTTCCGAAAGGTATGATGGCCAATATTGAAAACTACCATGATAAATAATGTGGAGTTGGATACAGTCAAATGATATGTATTTATTGAGGAATTAAGTGGATGGCAAATCGTTTTTAATAGGTTATGTACAGGAATTAGGAATTAAAATATACTTTATGTGGGTGAATATAATCTTGAATGAATTTAAAACACCATCTGGTTCCTGGCAGATGAAAAGTTGGATGAAATATTGACTTATGAAAATACGTACATCGATCCATGATGCCGGAAAAAAACGGCCGAATGTAAAAGGGGGTTATGTGATTGGCTTAATAAGAAAAAAAAACTACATGGATCATCATAAATTATTAACAATTTGACTTCCCTATGAGCATACAACCATGTGGTGTGTACTCAAAATATCACTTAATTTCGTTTGCTTGGAATTGTTATACGCCGACCCACGCTACTTCACAAATGCAAGAAAGTGTGAGTCTGAAATTATGAAGTCTGGAAATGGGGAAATAATGCTCAGCAAAAAGTAAGTTTTAGTAACATTTTATTCAGCAAAAAGCAATTCAGATTGCTCTTTATACAATACATTGTTTTTACGTTATGCATGACTGTAAGAATATGCCAGTCCCTTGTCTCGCTGATATCCTTATTTCATATCTGCCCAAAATTTTCTAAACTTCGTTTTTTTTCTGATCTTTATATGTAAAATCTTCGCATTACTATCATTTCTGGATTTCCCTTAAAACTGTCCGTTGGTATTTAGATTTATCGTTATTAAGGAAGCAATCACGTTTATTTTGTGTATCAATTGCCATGAGAATTTTTCGGATGATACAAACTGCGACTGATAATGTTTCTGTTCTTGTATAAAAATAACACTGCTCATGATTTATTTCCTTCCCTCGAAAATGTATTTGCGAAAACATGCGAGCTATTCGCCACTCCACGTATTTTCATCAGTAATGTTACATACTTTGCATCATGACCAAATCAACTGCTTAAGCTTATAAAAGCAGTGCTTCACGACGTGTAATCGGCCTCTGATTACAACTTAGTTCCGGTTAGAGCCTCAATTTGTAGAGAGGTGCCATGTTGTTATCGTTTTGTTGTTATTGTTGTTGTTTGGTGTTGTGTGTGTGTGATCTGTGTGTGTGTGTGTGTGTGTGTGTGTGTGTTTTTTCTGTGTGTGTGTATGTCTATGTTGTTCTAGTTGTCTGCGTGTGTGTATGTGTGTGTATATATGTTTGGTGTGTGTATATCCTGTCTGTCTTTCGCGCGTGTTAATATCTTTTTTTTCGAGTAGATGATAAAGTCTCACTGCCACGGACGTTGATTATTGACATTGTATTTATGAGAGGGATTAGTTTTTTTGCTCTTCCGGGGAGTTCGGACAAGAGCGGTCGATGAAAAGGTCAAGGGCCAAGCGAGTTAATACGGGAAATCCCTTGAACACAGTTAATGCACGTAAGCCGAACTAGTATCATGTATCACTCATTATCATTATGCAAATGTAGCAGGGCACCCATCATGGGAGGAAAAACGGACAGCGGTGAAGAAGATAATGCCAATAAATAACGCCTTGGCATTTTGTGTGATGCATTGAGCTTGCATCACCTGCTCACCTATCGTTCTGAAAGTCCGCTTCCAGGGATTCCTCACAAGGTCGAAATAAGAAACAGTTTCGCACTCGGCGTGACGCAGTCATTGGCGGTGTTCGGGCCTCACGATCCCGCTGCGACTATCATCTCAAAATCTAATCCGAACTGAAAACTGACATTGGATTTCATCCCGCCCCCACTAAGTACGATCGTTGAACCTTGGCTCGGAGAGGACTGGGAATGGGTGGTCATCCCTTCCATCTCGTTAATGTAAGGATACATTGGTCCGTGTTGATTCCCTAATCTTGTAATTAGTATTCATATAAGATGACGGTATTAATGTGGGTGGCATGTTCGTCCGTAAGTAAGGGTTTAGTCGCTCTTAAACACCGCTGGATTTTTGTGAACGTTAATTATCCCGTATAGCTGTGTGTATTAGTGTGCATGCTTGATACAGATGTTGGACATCACAGACATTGCCCTTGCCTAGGAAGTTTGCTTGGACAAAATATATATGCCTTAAAATATCACCCGTGTCTGGGTTTATTTCATTCATTTGAAGGGCATGGCTGGATGAATATTTTTTAAAGATTCATTCGTCGTTCTTGTGCTTATTTGTAGTCGTTACATTGAAAACGTTATTCGTTTTCAGCTTTAAACAGTTAGACAAGTATTACGATTCTTTATTGCCAATTTGTTTGTTTATCTACAGTAGGTTTGGTTTTGAGTGTTTTTCGTTGTTTTCGATGTATATGCAGCGTCTCGTGCATGTGTGTGTGTTGTGTGTGTGTGTGTTTTATATGTGTATGTTATGTGTGTATGTGGTTATGTGTCTATGGTTCTGTCTGTGTGTGAATGATTTTACCTTGGGTCTTAAACTACACGAAATTTGTTTGACACTTGTGATTTTTACGTCACAGTGGCCAAGTTGGTGTCGGATACGAAAACATAATACATTATAACTTTTGTAAAAATGTATATTGTGTTATAATATCATTGATAACAAAAAACGAGTAACTGTGGTATTTTATAGAAAAATAGAGGAAGTGTCCGTTAGAGCAGTGAATGGATACATTGTTCATGCCTAAAACATTTGTTCACACCGTCACTCCAGGTCCAGCTCATCGATATTATTTCAGTTTTGTTTAATTGAATTTACTTTGCCGTGCCCAGGAATATCAAATTTGATACTGTTATGTTGATCTTTATGTCATTTGCATTTCTGATACTTTGTATTGTTTCGCTGTTTTATTTAGTTTAATTTCACGAACTTGTTTCCCTTGTTCAAAATACAGTGTCCCTGAAAACGCACGTCCATTGAAATAACGTCTTGTTTTAAAGTGCTGATGATGATGGCAGCCACCAACTTGCCGATTGCAATTAGTCGCAATTTTAATAAGCACCACACTGGTTTTATATGGCAATAAGTATTGTATTGCCCATTTTACAATCGAGCCCCCTATACTTCAGCCCTAAATTTTACTGAATTGGTTGTTGGGGTCTGTTGATGTAATTTTGTTCGTAATGCTGCCTAATGTTTTAAGTTTCTAATTCCGCGGCAGTCCATTACTTCGGTAATTAAATTGTTTACTTAATGTCTATAACGCACGTTATTCGGGTAGTTAACTAGTGTGCGCACTCCCGAAGTTACAAGTAGAGATCTGAATGTAAAGTACATGTCAGGGCCAGACATTGCTCATGTGACGATTCGTGTCACGCTATTTGGAAGCGTATTTGTTTTTTGGTTTTTTTTTTACAAATCAGGTGGTCACGCCAAGTTTTTCAGCCAGTCGATCAACCAATCAGTAGATCAATCACTCAATCATTAATGAGATACCTAACCAATCTTTGCAATCAATTTAAGTAACATCAAGCGTAAATCATTAGCCAATTTATTAGCGTTTCCTGCAAACCACTCACCACATTACACGTCAATCAATCGAACCAACCAATCAATCAGTCAATCGACTGCATATTTCGATCGTTCTATTAGATTTATCATACATTTTAATTTTTGACAATGCGTGTAATGTACAAAGCGCCTCCCAACCAGGAAATACCCTCCCTACTCAAAAGTATTGCAACATACATAATAACGCCATGCATTTTAAGTGAAGGGGTCTCTTCTTAATGATTTCCTAAGAAAGTTGTATAATTTGGAAAATAACAAATTCTTTGAAAAAGAAATCAATGAAATATTTTGTTTTTCTTTCCTTCTCCATGGCTGGAGAGCATTATTCAAAATGCAGGCGCACCATGGCAGAGGGCTGGAATATAAAAAATTTGACATTTTTTTCGGCCTTCTATAAGGTGGGTGCTTAATTCACACAGCATCGTAAGTCGGTTACATATCTTCCCGCTAAAATCGGTTTTGAATGGCTTGGAAAGACTGTTCAACAAACAAAAAGTGTTATTGTGCTCATTTGACACGGTCTCAGAAAGAAGACACCAACGCCGCAAAGTGCCGAAAGCGGCCTCCTATTTCATAAATATGTGACCACTGCTTGCACACCCAATTCTTATTCAACAGACTCACATCTTTTGCGTGTTAGTGTCTTCCCTTATGTTGCGTTTATGTCCTATCTTTACAGATTCGCTCACAATGTGTGAAAATCGACGATGTGACATTCAGAACCTGTGCCTCTCACTGGTTAGGTGTTCTGCAGGGTTTGTTATGGCGGCCGCCTCCTTTTTTCACTGTATCTTCACCCAGTTAGCACCATTATGCAAGAAAACACAATGTATGCTATCACTGTTATGCAGATTGACATTCAGCTGTATGTCTCTTTCCACCCTCTCGAAAGCTGCAGTTTCCAGTGCAATTAAACAAACTCGAAAAATGCATCGATGAACTGAGTCATGGCATGAGGCGTGTAAACATTCTTAATCAATGATCAAAAGTCTGAACTTCATTTTTCTTGCTTCAAAGCAGATGATATCGAAAAGCCTTGAACTTGCAAATTGTCAGATCCGGATAGGTGATTGGTCATATCAAATGTCTTCCACTACTGTTCGCAATTCTGGGAGTCATCTTTTTGATACTAACATGCCTTCAACGCATCATATCACCCACGTAGCCCAGCTAGTCAGATTTCAACTCCGCAATCTTGGTTTCATTTCGAAATACTTGACTAGCCCTGCAACAGCAACAGTCATCCATGCCCTCATCTTTCTCGTCTGGACTTTGCCAACATTCCTTGTTTTCACAGCCTTCCTCAGCAACAGATAGATATCCTCAACGCCTTCAAAATTTCTGCCTAGCAAAGCACTACTTACCTACTGCTCGAAAAACGATCATATAACTCCAGTTCTCGCCTCTCTGGTTACCTGTACAAAAACGCATATATTCAGATCCTTCTCCTGGCTTATCACACACTGCAATCATCTGCCTCCCTGCTATCTCAAAGCTTCTATTTCACTCTACAATCCACCACGCAGGCCTCCGCTCAAGCAACACTCTTACCCATTAAAACAGCACGAATCAATCTAATCTGGGGGGAATCATGCTTTTGCTCATATTGACCGAAACTTTCTGAATTGGCTCCCTTTATCCGATCCGCAAGTCATCATCCATTCGATACTTTCAAGACCATCTTTGAAAACACACTTATTTAATATGACATAATGTACCCCATAATTGATTTGGCTTTTTGAGGTGTTTTGCTGCTTTTCAGTTTCGTTATATATGTAGTAACTGTGTAGTTTATTGTAATGTTATATTATGATAATTATGTTTTTATACTATGTTTGACAGCGCATGGGCGTCTTCATTGACGGACCTGCTGCGCTATATAAATAACCTGTTATTATTATTATTTTATTATTAAAAGGGGGATGAGGCTACTAATATAAGATGATGACCTTCTCTCACATTCTTTATATTCAAATGTACTAAAGTCGCAATTCATAAGCAAATTTTGAGGGATGTTTGCAATAAAAACCCCTTTAGAATTGAGTAGAAAGAATAAGAAATACACATTGATGGAGTATTTTTCTGAAATATTGGACGTTTCTTCTTATCACTATCTTATGAAGATAGGAGGCACTTTCGTCTTTGCGGGTGGTGTCTTCTTTCTGGACCGTGTCAAATGAACACAATGGACACTAATTTGTTTGTGTGGAAGTCTTTTCCAAGCCATTAAACCAATTTTACGGCGAAATATGAACCGAATTACGATATAGTGTGTGACATAACACCCCACCCCTATAGGGAGGCGAAAAAAAATGTCAAAATTTTATGTTCCAGCACCTCTGCGTGGGTGGGCCTGATTTTGATATTCTCTCCGCCATGGAGAAGGAAAGAAAAACATTCATTGATTTCTTCTCAAATAATTTGTTATTTCCATTTATAAGCTTCATTAGCGGACTCATTATTAGAAAGACCCTTTCAACTTAAAATGCATGCGTTATAGGTGTATGTTGGCCAATACTTTGAGTAGGGAGGTAAGTAGACACTCGACATACTCACTGAGCGGACAACACGCTCATTGCGGATGGTCTTCAGTTTAGTAGGTATTAACAAACGCGTTATAGTCGAAATCGGTCCTCGTATGTTATAAATGTGAAAAATGTGAAATAATATGCCACTGATAAGTCAATTGCCAATTAACTTCTTAAAAGACACATTTCCCCCTCTTAGAGGTGTATAAATCGTCCTCGATGGCGCGCTCAGACGTAATTATGTTGTGTCTGTCTGTCTGTGAGAGTGTGAGTGTGTGTATGTGTGTGTAAATATAATGTGTATTGTGATTGTGTGTGTATGTGTACATATGTGTGTATGTTTTTTTTTTTGTGTGTGTGTGGTATTGCCAGTGTTGTTTGGATATCTACAGTAATTATAATTTGATACTTTTTGCTTCGATCGTCAAGTATTTGTATGCTTGTTGTCTGTCCAATGCCTGTCGCGAGTGTGAGAGTTGTGTATAATGTAGGCGCTATGAGCAGATGAGTGCGCTGTTCTTTCTGTGTGTGTGTGTGTGTGTGTGTGTGTGTGTGTGTGTCGTGTGGTGTGTGTGTGTGTATGTATGTGTGTGTTTGTGTGTATATAGGTGTGTGTCTGTGTCTGTGTGTGTCTAATGCCAGTGCGTTGTGACCACTCTACAGTAACATAATTTGATACGTTTTGCTTCGAGTCATCCCGTTACGGTATAAACTATTCGTGCACTGTATCGTCTGTTCTGGCGTGAACTCTTGCAACCCGTATCTCAACTACCACCACCCCCCCCCCCCAACCTCCGTCTATCCCCGACAGAATACATATTGCTACTACTGAGATGGTGGCATGATTAACGTGTCTCAATCGCAATGATTAAAACAGAGTTTACACTACTACCTAATAGACTGCTAACATAATTTATGAAAACATCTTGCCAGTGAGGCCAGCAGTGTTGTCGCACATGATTAATGTGTGTTCTCCATTTTTGTTTGAACAACATCCTTCATGTTTTAGCCGTAAGACTCTGGACAAACCATAGAAAGGAACATCGCATAATAGCTTGGAGCCAAAACAAACCAGATACCCTCGACCGGTTCTTCGAGTATGATGTACCGGCCATTGTGCCGGAGGTCGTGGAATGTGAGATTTCGATGCGTTTCCCCCGATGTACGTGCAGCGTGCGTGCATTGTGTTAGCATCATGTGCGCTAAAATATTTGTGTTGAATCCCCTTTTCAGGAACCGCCTTGCCCTTGTTTTCTTTCTGACAAGCAGTGCCTGATATCAAATGTTGCCACGAATACGATTTTACGGATATATTAGTTCTTGTTTTGCGCCAAGCGACAAAACATCCCCTCTGGCTAATATAACTGTCAGCGTATTAAAGCTCATTTTTGGTGTGATAAAGCGTGGTCCGGTTGCAGTCTAAGGTTAGGTTCGTCTAAGAAAGGCAATTTGATGATTCCAGAAATTTATTGCCGATTATTGTTCGACTAACAACTCTTTTAGCGTCCGTATTTCTAAAAATATCCCAAAGAGGGGGAAAAATCACTCGTGGAGGGATAATCGTATTTTAAATAAATTTCGGAGAATAATTCACCGTGTACGAGATGAAGGGCCCTAAGTCTAAAGGTGATAAGTTGTTTTGTTGTTGTTGTTGTTTTTCTATACGACGAGTAAAGTTTGAAAGGCGGTTAGAAATACCCTTTTCCCCCAAAGGGGAAAAAATGCCTGCTGGTGGTTGTTCAAGTGGTCATTTATGTAATTTCATCCCCTTTTCGGTATCTGTTTTATGCTGTAAGTTGAACGTGGGTCTAATTTAAATGTACATATTGTTATAAATATTGAGTTACCACGTGAGTTCCTAATACTTGCAGTTTTAAAGTCTTCGTCATTTTATTGCTTATTGTCATGTGTACGTGAAGGATCGTTTGTTGCTTTGAATGACACGTTGCCCAGCTCCCGGGTACAATTATCATGGTGCAATTTTGTATGAGAAGAACGACAAATTGGAATTGTTTGACATTTTGGGTGTCTGGCGTTAATATCATTATGGCCGTGATAACTGCATACCATGGCACACACTTTTGGTTGCATGTCCCTGTCTTTTGACACAAATTAGCTGTGTAAGTTAAATTGTATTCGTCTAGTCATTTTATGGTGTTATTCTTTAAGAACATTGCTATGAAATTGAGACAAAGCAAATTACCTTGACTGCCATTTTAATATTATGTTATTTCAACAATGTAATTACAATGTAATTAAGTTAATATTCTACACAGCAAGGTTCCATCGTTCTAGAAAATGTTAAGTCTTCTGACATTATGCTTTGCTACTAAATATACACTGCCACAATATGCATTCACACCTACGTAGGTATTAGTCCACAAAGTCCATTCAAATGTCACGCGCTAGGAAATGTCATTTTCCGACTCCGCGGAGTAAAGGGAGCCATGCAAATCAAAGAAATCTTCGTATGTATATAAGTCCTATTATGAAGACAACTATTGATGTTAACAAGGATTTCTCCTCATATAATACGAAGAATCAAGACCATGTAACACGGTGTTTACACACCTTATGTAAAGAACGCGGGTCTGATGGTAACTCTACTGCGGCGTGTAGAGTAACTTAACACAATCGCAAACAGCAGTTCCCAGTAGGGTGGAATTCGCTTTGATATCGACCGAGATATATATTTGTGTTCCTTGTGCTTATCGTCCGTGAATATATACCGTCGCTCTCCATTCCTCTGCCTTTCTTCTCTTTCTCTTTCGCAGTCTCATTTCTATTATTTGACCAGGCAGGGCCTCACCTATCTTCCACGTTTATCAAATGAAGTAAAATGCCCAACCACCGAGGGAGAATAATAGGGTTTATAAAAACGTCTTCTAACTCTCTTTATGCTGCACTTTACCGACCATTGACTCTGTGTGGGGAATACTTTCTATTTCTGAAGCCCGGTCAAACGCATCGTGCCTCAAGTTTCTCGCAAAGTCTCAAAGGCGTGTTCTTTCTTTTCATAGTTCCTAAACCACGTGGGCTATGCTTTAACTGACGCATCTCACTGTTATATGAGTTAAGTCCCCGAAGTTTCTTTACATCCTCAACTATTCTGCTCACGAAACAAGTGTGCGATTGCCGAGAAATTATCGCCACTGCGGGTGGCTAAGTACGCCGAGGAAGTCGTTTATTAAATGACATCAGGCCTCACTTATCACTCCTCGATGGCGGTAATCGGTTTTTTTACTCGTCTCGGAAGACGACGATTAACTGACATCTTTGGTAGATGTGTAAATACTGACATATGTCATGCGTCTGTGATTATTTTACTGCAAGTCTGTGGGTGTTGAATGTGTCGTTACATCCATGATAAAAAACATTAAAGACACGTCTTTAATAGACATGTTCCTTGTTATAAATGATAGCTTTAATCGAATACACCAGGTTTCTAAAAATGCAAGGCCCACTTCCTTTTTATAGTTAGATTATATTTTATACATATGTATTTTTAGTGAGTGTGAAAATAAAGACTTTAATTTATTCTAATCATTTCAAAACCAGAATTTTATCAAACTGGCATTGCACTACTAGGGTATCAGCTTTGTTCCAAAAGTAAATTCATCGTATCACACTGTATTATACAATCATACAATATAATGAAAATGAAAACTACAACACATGGGATAACAAAGCACCTTTTCTCAAAATGTATTCTTTTATGTAATTAACCTGTTTCGAATGCAATTTTGTCACTTGGTCAAAACCAAAATGGGTGGCGTTGAGTTTATATATATTTGCCTGTTAACAGGTTGAATCAACTATCGGTATTTTCCCAACCACGAGAAGGCAAAGACTCATCCAGCTTATGAGAATGGTGACTATGATGATGATGATGATGATGATAACAATGATTATGATGATCATGATGATGGTGGTGGTGGTGGTAGTTGTGGTGATGATGATGATGATGGGAAGCTGTAAAATGTACATGTAAATTTAAAACCAAAGAACAAAAATGCAAAATAATAACTTTGCGTCGATGAATGTGTGTCTAGCGCCACCCTTCTTCTACAGTGTATGCTGCGAATCTGGGGAATTGAGAACTGGGCGTTGGGTCCGAAGCAAGTGCCACGGCTCAATGCTAGATCCTCTAGGACCACCAATTATTGAACACAGCCAATAATAAACATAACAATACAAAATTAAACAATTCAAAGCCAAAAACAACCAAAAAGATAAATGCGAAGACACGTCAAATTTAAAGTGTGCACTTGGTTATTAGTACTTTATTTATATTCAAAACTATTCAAATCATAAATCAATTCAATATCAGATCTCTTCTTCAACAACAATACTAAAAAATACTTGATTATACAACTTGATTTACAATAGTATAAACTCAGAAAAGAGTAGAATAGGGTAAGTGATTAGTATGGAAAATGAGATTAGTGCGATTACCTGCAGGACTTTATACGCAGTTGACAAACAATGAAAACAGTCTCTTACTATCGCTCTGGACTCTGCTGATGTGGAGATAGATGTCTCGATGAATCCTGGTGACTCTGGAAAATGATGTGGACGATGATGACGCTGCTGATGACTCGACGACAAAGGTTACACGACAGGAACAATCATTTGTAGAACTCGTGCAGACGTGTAATTTGACAATTGTTGTCAAACAGTAACCGTTCAGCAGTAAATGGTAGTCGATCTGGACTAACTACCAACAATTGTTCAAACTGGTGACTCGACTCAGGCTGTTACCAACAATACTTCTGTAGACTGCAAAACCTCTGACGTTTTGTTACTGCGCCAACTCTATTAAAGGGAGAAGGCACCAGCAACTAACAGGCATAAGTTAAGAAATAAAGAGGCATTGAGAGTATTGAGAGACACTCACACTTAGCAAGGCCCTATAAATTAGTT